>JAGFPH010002511.1:6334-19435 GCA_018207615.1 Philaenus spumarius | reverse complement strand
ATTGTTCTTTTTTTAAAAAGCAATTCCCTCGAACCAAAAACGTAACTTAGATAAATCAAAAGTATTTGCTTTTAAAATTTAACTAATAGATTCAATTGGATAACACATTGGTAAATTATCGTACGGCAAACTATATCAAAACCTAATCAAACAATGTAATGAACCAATTCATGGTTAATAGGTAGAAAGTAAATTACAATCCGCAATGTACAATGACAATACAGCTCTAGATATTCACAAAGCAAGTTTACAGTTCACTAGAACTTTTAGACGAAAATTAACTCTATTAAAACGTATAATAGAACCTCATCCTATTCAAATGAAAACTAGTAGTATATATTTAATGGAAACCCATTTTATTGTAAACAAAGACCATCGAGTATTTAATCAAATACATCAGCTTTAGACTCCACCAAGTAAAACATTGCCCGTTATGTATACATTTTGTTAGTTTACCAACATGCTTTTATTTCTTGGTATGTAAATAAAACTACTTCGAGTAACTGTAACAAATACTCATCATGCATATGTACGAGTTAAGTAGATCAAACTATTTAATATAATTTTATTGCGAAGAAAATTTTATAAAAATGTCCATACTTTTCGTTCGTTTACAACTCGTTTATATTTGTATACAGTAATGGTAATATAGATTAATGAACCTCCAAAATCGTCACGGACGCTTATTATGCGTATTTGCGTGTGTTTTCTTATGATACCCATTCCTGAAGCGGAGGAAAAGGAAGAAAAAGATGGTTGATGAAAAGAAAAACTACAATGATTTTTCTCACTCAGATTTTTCCAATTCAACTCAGCCTATTTTAGTAAACTATTTAATTTTACTTAAATATTATGTAGGTATAAACTAACGTATCTAGATCGGTCTGTGTTTGATTTGTAGGCACAAAAACACAATTGCCTTTTCGATTATATAAACACTTTTATTATTTGTTATTCGGACATTTGGCTTTCTAGCTTGAAGAAAGTTAGTGCAATTTATTTATATTTTATAGGGGTAGGTGTAGTGACCATATTCTCTAAACTCTAAACAATCCTGCTACTAATATGTGATGTTTTTTTAGCATAAAGAAAATGTAAGTATTAAATTAGTATTTAATTTTAAGGGTATTTATCTCATTTCATCCCTTTAAGTTAGTAATAGAATTGCAAATGGTTTTTATATTAATTACTCAATTTTAACTTTATAAACTGTAGGAAGTTAGTTCAATTTATATTTATTGTATAGGGGTAGCACCCCATGTCAACCCTTTAGACTTACTTATGGGACATTCTGTATAATAAAGAGATGATTAAACCTAAACAACTTACTGGTGTACGTCTAGATAAATATCATCACTAAATTGGGGAACCTACTTTATAAAAACTTTTAATGTACTTTTTTAAGTTTTACATATTAGCGACAATATGAAGATTGATTTTGTATAATTTGATAGACCTACTGACACAATGTAAAGGACTTTATGACTGTTTAATTAATTGCACAATGTTTGTTGTTTTTGTATTTAACCGTAAATGTTTCACCTATTGTAGCGCTACAAAACTCATTTTAAATTGTTTGAGAAAATAATTCTTAAAACTGCAATAAAATAACTTTGGAACTTTGTATATTACTTATGTTTTAATATCTACAGGATTAAAGGTACGAGTAAATAAATATTGAGCTTAAATTGTGAGTAGATATAGCCTACTTGATAGAATAAACTTGAACACAGAATATCACAACTAATACGTTTATTAACTCAAACGCGTTTCAACGACAAAGTCGCCATCTTCAGTAATGCGCGAGTTACAATAATCAAACTATAACTAACCTAACAGTGTTTCATGTCCCGTATTTACACAAAACTAAAAGGGCGTGGTTTAATACTACGTTACGTAAGGCGTTAACAATTGCCTCGCGTTATTATAACTAGCCTAACATTAACTATATATCTAAACAAGTTATTAAACTAGTAATAATCTCAAACAAAACATTATTTTTGTTGAAATTAATATAGAATTTTGTATGGGTAGTAATTCATTATTTAGAATTATTTTACTATATTTAAAAAAAAGTTTCCCAAGCATCTATTGTGTTAAGTTTAATTGCATTTTTCAATAATGCATAGTTTTCTATTATACAATTACTAGGGGCTCTGCCCCTGGACGCTTCGCGTCCCAACCCCGCCTCGACCTTCAGCCTCAGATGGCTGCTTCGCTTCGCTCGCAGTTGGAAAATTCGCTAAATAATCTCGTTAATCTTTAACTCGTTTGTACATAGGTTTGTAAAACTATGAAATCAGACTTAAATATATTAACAGTAATTACAAGATTAAATATAACCTCAAATACATGCTTTAGAAACGTAAGAGGCTTTCATTACGATTTTAGTCCTAGTTATACCATCTTCTGTCAACTAAAGTTTTGAAACCAGGCCTAAATATAGTAACAATTATTGCAGGATTAACATAACTTCAATACTATGTTTCATAAATGAACCAGACCTATATTACAAAATTTACTATTAGAATTATCCATCTTTGCCAAGTTTACCTTTTTTTTACAAAATAAATTGTTGAATCAGGTCGAATTTATTATAATTCCAACGTGCTAAAACAGTATAAATTAGCTTGTTTTGTAATAGTAATTAAAAAATATCCAATGAACAGCTGTTTTTGGATAATACTCAATCTCAGTTCTATTACACTCTATTTCCAACGTGCTAAAACAGTACAAAATTGGCTTGTTTATAAAAAGCTGTTTTGATCGTTTTATTTACTATTTCTTTGTTATTTTGTAACCAACATGGCAACCCATAAGACCCTATGTTAAAATTTGTCAACTTTTAAATTATATTTCCTAAAAAATTTGCGTTTTTACACGAAATACAACTATATGGGTGCACTTAAAAATCAAAACTATACCTAAATAAAAAATTTCTTTGAATTCGTTAGAGCCGTTTTCGAGATCCGCGACAGATACAAAGATACAAGAATTCATCATTTAAAGTAATAGGATAGTTTTCATCTAAACAATGCTTATCTGGCTAATGTATTTTAAATAAGGAAAATGTTCTTTAGTTTTTATCTTCGCGCTTATTTTGGTTTGGCCTATATATTTCTTATATTTCTTCGAACACATTTCAAAGTTTCTTCGATATATTGCAGATTTGTCTTGAGTTTTATCTTTACAACGTTGTTAGGTCAGTTATAGTTTGATTAATGTAGCTCGTTCATCACTGAAGTTGGCGACTTTGTTGTTGAAACGCGTTTATTATTAGTTGCGAGATTCTTAATTCAAGTTTATTCTGTCAATAAGTGTACGAAGCTCAAAATACATCCGCATCACATTAAACATAAGTACGTTTAAGCTTTAAGATAAACAACATGAGGTAATTGAATTTTTATAAAAAAACATTTTCCATTTATCTAGATAGTAACTAATCTTCTTATAAGCTACAAACGTTTTAATTAACCTAATTTTGCAGAAATCTAAAACTAATTTAAGACATTCTTTTTCCAAAAATCATGATTTACCGTAAGTTATTTATTGAGCATATGCACTTAATTTCGAATGTAATACACATTTTGAAACAGCAGTTGTAATTCTTTGAAGTTAAGGCAAAAGGCTAAAGTCGGAAATTGTTAACTTTAAAAATTACTAGAAGTACTTAAATTGTTGACAAACTCATGGCTTGCAATGCAGTATATATTATAACAGCGAGAGGAAAAGGCCGAGATATTCAATACTGTATCAAGTAACTAAAGTGTTGTTTTGCTGTCAGTTTTTCTTAAGGCAAGCCGAGTGGATAGCGTGACATCTTCCTGATCAGAAGATACCGGGTTCGAATCTCGGATAGACCAATACAGGTAACTTTTCATATATGTAGTGTGAGAGTAGGAGGGCGGAAGTAAAGCAAACTGTGGTTGCTTCGCTTCCAAGGACGGAGTATGACTAGTTAACCTTAGGGTGTTTTGCCTAATTTTAATGAGATATTTATGTATATATTTAAAAAAATTTTAACTTCGACTTCTTTACCATTGAAGTTCGACCGCGTAACAATTGAAATGACAAACAATATATTTTATTCGAACAATAAAGTTAACAATTTCTGACTTAAGCTATTTTGCCATAACTTCAAAGAATTATAACAAAACTCCATCCATCATTAAAAAGTTTTGAACCATTCATTTAAAGTAATATAGGAAGACTTTAACTATGTTTATGGAATAAATTGGATAATTCTACATTATCTATCAGAAAAATCTAATTTTTTCGTCTATTAATACATGACGGCCATTTCAACTATTCTTATACAGAAAAGAGAAAAAGTAAGGTAATTTATGTTTAATAGCAATCATGTTAGGATAACAGAAATAAAATAACAATCGATTATGGAATAATATTTTTTACAAAAGCTCTACAGTGATGAATATTGTCCTTCAAAGCTGATGTGAAGTTTTGCAGTTTTGTTTATAGTTTGGAAAACAGTTTATAAGTTTTAAGTTTGTAAAAAGTTTTCTAAGTCAACCGCTTTCTAAAGAGGAAAAGTTTTTCTGATGGTTTGATCTTTTACAATCGAACTAAAAACAACTTATCCTAATGAGCAATCATGTGTTTTTCAATGGGCAATTTGTTAAAATTGTTTTTTTTAACTTTCCGTGAAAACCATCAATGGACTGAACTTGCTAGTTATGTGTGATGCGCCTTGGAGCGATTATATTTAACACTGCAAAATATTAGCCAGAAATTAACATTAATTATGCTTTTCTCTGTTCGTATTTTATAAAATGTTGGTGTCATTTATTCTATAGTATAAGATGTACTAATCATATTTTTTTTTTTACTATGGTTTGATTCCAAACAAACACAATTCAGATGAAACCATTAATAATGCCTCCTTAATTCATCTGATCTATTAATACAACGTTATTGTAATATATTTACAAAATAAACAGATAATATGTTAAATACTGAAACTATTCCTTAAAAGAAGAACTTTATAACATGCTATTCAGCAGTAAATAGTACATAATTCAAAATCTAGACTTTGTTTAGAATGTTTCACAAATGCAAGGTTTCGTTAGTACATTAGTTCTTGTACATCAATTAAATCTCTAATAATAGATAAAGTCCAATGTCATAATGAATTTTAATTCTTTCATCTCTATTTGTTCGGAAACTTTTCTTTTATAATAATATCAATGCTATATATTTTTAATATAAAACAATATTATTTGCATATTTAAATTTCCTTTTACCTCCTTTATTATGTTTGTTACTGAAAATAAGTTAACAAAACTTTGTACCGGGTGTCCCATAAAGGCATAAAGTGTACTAAAAATAAGAGTGTATGACTTAAGCTAAGGACTCTGAAAATTTTTCCTGACAACGATCACTCTAGAGCGTAGTTGTTAAATTTTAGAGTTTGTTGTTATTTTTAGTGGGGGATAGTTCAACAATCTAATTACAATGATACATTTTTTACCATAACTTTAGTTTAAGAAGTCATAGAGAGGCGTAATTTGCAGCATTTGTTTTCTTTTTTTACCATCTTTAAAATGATTTGCAACTTGTTAGGGGTTGCTATTTGAAAATAAAAAACTACCCCCAGCAGCCCCTATTTAGGGGTGAGGGTTGAAACCCTAAACCACATAAAAAAGTACTTTGACTTATGTTAGTAACATTTATTACCAAAGATTGTTTGGAAATTTACAGTCGTTCAAAAATTAAAGAGGAGGGGGGGAACCTTTATGGGAACCCGGTATATGAACTTTTTTTGACATATCTGAATCTTTATGATTTTGGGGGCTTGAGGTGGTTAGTGGGGTTAACAATTTCAAATGTAAATGTAGTTCATGTAATACACAATTAAAAAGCTTATTAAGAGAGAAACAGAACGGCACAAACGAGAGCTTAGTATCTTGCTTCGTTTCAAAGTAATGGACAATCAAAGTTCAGGAAAATTATATTTTTATCATAGCATCAAAGCAGGTTAATAATTTGTTAATATCATGAATAAGTAAGTTGTAGGTTGAGGTTAAGTGTAACAAATTAAACAAAATATAAACTTTAAATAAATGTAGTACGGTACCACTAATTTATCTGAGTTTCTATGTGTACATTGTGGAAAAAGTGTAAATGGAACCGGGAATACAACCCTTGACATTTGCTCCTGATATTCTCTACTGGATGCGTTGCTGATGAGCACCACTTTTCATGTACTGATACTTCCTTCCCTCTATGACCTGTTCATGTACCTCCCTCATTTTCCCCTGATATTTCTTGTGATAGCACTCAGTTTTGCCTTTTTTCAGATGAATCGCTACAAATGAAGACAAGGTTGAAATGATTTTTTTATGGACAAAAACCTGCTTCCGTGTTATAAAAAATATACAATTTTCCAGAACTTTATCAATTACTTTGAAACGAAATAAGATGCTAAGCTCCAGTTTGCACGGTTATCTTTTAACAAACTTTTCAATGGTGTGTTACATGACCTACCTTTATATTTGAAATTGTTTTTCCCTTACCTCTCTATGCCCTCAAAATCATAAAGGTTCAGATATGTCAAACAAAAATGTCCTGTTATGCAACACAAAGTTTTGTTAACTTATTTTCAGTAACAAAAATAATGAGGGAGGTTAAAGGGACTTTAGGAACACTATGCAAATAAGTTTTTCGTAGAATTGGTGTTACTTATTTAGTAGCAGATGGTAATTAGTCTACAATAAAAGAAGGTATTAACCGGTTGTTTTTCAGTTTCAACTTTCAGTTTTAAAATAAAAATAGTTGGTTTATTACTTTAAAAAGTCGCGTCATTATTGTTTGAAAATATATTACAACTGTCATGTGTCCAAACAATAAATTTTAGGAATATAGCACACATCTCTTATAATAAAATATCTTAACGTGTCAACAAGTTCTTACAAAATTAGTCAAAATTCCTTTTTTCCTTAAATATATTGTTTTTTAGCTTCCTGGATTGTATATTTGATTTATATTAATAATAGGTTAATTACCTTAATATCATCCGTCAACAATCAAAATTTTTCCTTTGTAGGATTGCCGGTTTCAACGGTATACCGTCATCTTCAGATCCTTATTATGTTCCTTACTTTCCACCTGTTCTGGCATCGTCTTCTTTACACATTTGGCACATTTAAAACATTTGTCACATATATTAAAATTTCAAACACGAAACAAATAAACAGATTAAAATTATTACAAAAACCGACACACTAAGTCATATAAAGGTACATTATAGAGCAAATCGTTATGCTGGTCAACGAGAAGGTTTATTATTGCCGCGCCGGTCGAACATGTAATTCGGGCGGTCGTCTATTCTGTAAAACATTTTAATATATGTGACAAATGTTTTAAATGTGCCAAATGTGTAAAGAAGACGATGCCAGAACAGGTGGAAAGTAAGGAACATAATAAGGATCTGAAGATGACGGTATACCGTTGAAACCGATAATCCTACAAAGGAAACATTTGGATTGTTGGCATATGAAATATAAGGTAGTTAACCTATTATTAATACAAATCCTTTTTCCTTCTTTGTTTTATGTATACATAAATTTTTGGAAACGAAATTCCTTTCGCGGGTTGCGGTAGGAGTTGACAAATAGAAAATGTACGCGTAACGAAAAAGCGTTATCCAATTGGTTGTTAGGATATTGAATGTAAAGACATTCAATAAACATGTGTTTAAAAGTTTGTTAAATTATCTGACTATTGCAATTTTGTAATGTAGATTCAAGAAATGGAAAGTATGTGTAATACAAACTTAGAAAAGTAAGTTAAAATAATTTTATATTTTGATACAAGTATTACGGTTTTCATACGTTTAATGTTATTATAATAAAGGTGTAGAATTAATTATAACAACAAAGCTAAGATGGTAATCACAGTTAAATGTCCATTAATTGTAAATACATTCAATAAACATAAAATGTTGGTTCATTAAATGCATTTACAATTCCATATTTAATTACATTAAGATTTGAAGAAGAGGCGTGATGAACTTCGTTCCTGACGGGGGTCCCACGAACGATTATTCAGAACAATTCCTGAATTATATCTAAGTAACACAGGGAAATAAGATTGATATAATGTATTTTGAAACTTTAATTGAGTGTTTAGAGATGTCACTTGCTACTTCATTGACACTAAAATAGATGCAATGGGCATGATATTAGTTAAATTAATACGCTTTGCAGTTGTTGTACTTTTATTTCATCCAGTTTGTAGGTGGATACAACATTTTTTGTATAGAGGCGTAATTATGCATACAGTGTCCTGAGTAATATGAGTATTAGCATATTTACTTTGTAAAGACATTTACGTGCAAATTAGGTTGCCTAAGCTTACGTGATGTGTTATGATGTCCTTGAGGCTTCTCACAGTCATCTCTGCGTTTTGAGATCACCTGTTCTATCGTTCTCCCCTCTTGGAGTGGCATCATCATGTAACTGAAAGAGAATAGAATTTCTATGGATAATTCACATGTATGTGCGACTTACGTACTTTTTGTAATGACAAAATTAGTTTAATAAAGAAGTCAAACGAAATAAGGTGTCGATATATCGTATGATTTGTAGTTATTGTTGTCTTCTTGTTTACCAACATTTTTCTTTTCGAAAGTCTGGGGAAAATATCGACACACCCAACCGCTTCTATATATTTCGGTAATTTTCAAATGTTTAGTAGTATAAGAAATACACAAAACCTAAGCAGGTAAATTTATTGACAACTCTTCAAATGCAATCATATTTCACATTCTTAATTACAGCTTTCTTAATGGTAAGTGCACACAAATTATCGTTTTTACTTATCCAAAGTAAAGTTTATGGATAACGAACGTTAAAAACTATGGTACATATTAAAACTTAAATTATTTTCATAACGCTGAAAAGGAGAGAAATCTACTATCAACTCCCTTTCTTCGTTAAAAGCAAATCAATAACTGTTATCATAATTAATGTTACATAATATTTTATTATAATGTAATGCTTTGTGATGTAACTTGAAGTAAAGTTATAGCGTGACCTGACTGACGTAACGTGACTTGACTTAACGTTCGTGACGTGACTTAAAGTGACAAGACGTGGCGTTAGTGTCTCGAAGTGGTAAGATTAATTTAAAACTGAGTACCTATTTTAATTTCAAAATGACTATTATTTCTTTGAAGTTAGGGCAAAAGGGTTTAAGTCACAAATTGTTAACATTTTCTTTTTTTATATAAAATTAAAATTATGCAAAACATCCCAAGCCGGAGACCAGGTCATATCCAGTCAGCTTGAAAGCGAGCCAATCACTGTTTGCTTGACTTCCGCCCTCCTACCCTCACACCACAGATGTGAAAAGTTACCTGGTCTAGCCGAGATTCGAACCCGGTATCTTCTGACCAGGAAGATTCCAAGCTATCCACTCGCCTATGACTTACCTTAAGGAAAACTGACAACAAAACAACACTTTAGTTACTTGCTACCGTATTGCCTATCTCGCCCCTTCTCCTCTCGCTATTATAATATATACCGCAATGCTAGCCATGAGTCAAAACTTTGAGTGCTTCTGCTGTAAAGTTCAATTTCTGAATTTTTTCCATAACTTAAAAGATTTAGTAATTTAAGATATAATTTGATAACGACTGTTGTCTAATGCCATTTTATAACCAAACGTTTTTATTGTTTCATTATTATCAAACTTGTAAAACACTGGTAAAATCTTTATAATTCCGTTCGTTTTGCTCTAGTAAGCATTTAGTAAATATTTTCTACATATAAAAACCAAGACGATCATTAGTAATTAATAATAATCTAGGGTGGATATTTACATACCATTCAATAATTTGTTGTAATAAGCTAAGGAGATTTAAATGAGTTAATTTCACGTTTGGTAAGTAGACTTCATTGACAACTTAAAGTTTCAAACTTAAGAAACACAGAGCTTGCAATACATTTAACAATTGTTAGCAATTAAAAAGTCAAACGCGTACTTACAATCACATACTGGTATGGTAATGTCAGTTAAAGTAACCAAACGGAAAAGTAAATTTTGTATACTACCGAAAATAAATTATTATTGTTTAAAGTTATTTCCTAGCTATTCTTTTTTTATTTTATTTTTTAAAGAGAAATCTTATTTAAAACAGAAATTTTGTTCACGATACACAACCAAAGGTAAAATGCACTTCTAATAAAATGTTTACTACTAAGCAAGGTCTCCTGCAAACTAAAGAAAGTTAACAAAGCAAATTAAAAGTTAAGAAATAGTTAAAAAATTTAACAATAAATTAAGTCGATATAAACTTAAACTATTTATAATTGGCTGGATCAGTAAAGCAGAAAATTAACTGATGGTAATAATAAAACTGGAATAAAGCAAAATCCGATAATGTTGAAAGAATGTTCGTAAAGTGGTTTATGAGTAAAATCCATATTTTTGCAGAATATTTAAAAACAGAATTTATGATTTCATGTATGATAATAACTATAATTTTCAAATTAAAGAAACATAATAACTATAATGCAGAAACATATAACAGAATATTACTTAGATTGTTTTGAAAAAATATTTCACAAAAAAAACTATTATTATTTTAATATAAACACATTAAAATATCCCAATTTCTTAAATATGTTTGTACAAATAGTTACATTTAATGTTTACCATTGGTATACTACACAAAGCGACCTACTTGGAATTCTAGCTGTAATGGTATTACCTTCGATACTACAGTCAAACAAATAAATCAATCCGAGACAGCATGTACAACAGTTTTGTCCTCTTTGTATAGATGGGTTTTCAGCCAGAGATTTATGGTCTTGCTTAGGACAAATTGTAATTTATTAGGTGTAATAGTTTAAATTATTTCATTGCAACCTTTCTGATTATTGTTGTGTGAAACAACAACCAACTAATAGTAACCGCATTATAGTTATACGTACTTACATTATGTATACGTATTTACTTTTTTCGTATTCTGTTATAATTATTAAATCATGTGTTTTTGGAAGACATTATAAGTGATGAATTTAAATAATTTATTGTATTTAACTAATATGCTGTTTAGTAATATTTCTCTGTTGAATAATTGGTTTCTGGCTGTAAAAGAATCGGCAATAAATATATAGAAGACTAAGTGAACTAATGCTGTCTTACAATAATAAAATGCAAAACTTTTACTTTACTTGGTTTAAACTAAAATTAAATTTTCTGAAACACTACTTTCGATTGGTGTAATTTCAAAAGGATGACTCAAACATTTTCTGTTGTTAGCGAATTTAAATAGGAAAAATGAGCTATTGCAGTGGCCCTTATGGTGAGACCCAAGGTCGGGAGTAGCAAATGAGCACCGATCATAGTCCCCAGAACACGTTTTGGGGTGTCATTAAAATTCATATATATATGTATATATGTGTTCGCACTCTAGCGGCCGCATTTTAACTCCGCTTTGGTCCAAATTTTGTACACGTGTTGGTTGTCTACGTAGCTCGGACTAGTTCGTTAGCCAAAAAAATCCAACAACCGGAAGTACGTTTTTTGACCGGAAGTAATTATTTTTTGAGATTTTTACTACGAAAATGAAACTTTTTTATAGTTTTTTTTTTAATATAAATGTAGGATTTTATTCTGCACATTTTGTTTTTTTACGCGACCTTATAACTCGCTTGGTTGCCCCAAAATCGGCCAACACGTAAAATACCATAAAAGTACCCGGTTTGAAGCCAAGTGGTGCAAACTTCCGAGGCCACTAGGCACAAACAAATTCTACTAATATATTGCGTACACACAGGCAGCTGTTCAACGCCTTCGTGAGTAGACCTATTACCCAAATTGTTGGTTGAAACCCTAAAACATAGGCATATAAACTTAATTCTGGAAATTTGCTCAAGTCACGTCAGCGGTCCAGATGCGTGGTCGAATTATTATTTTACTTCTGTTTTGATAGTAAGAAAAATTTATAATAATTATGCTTTGTGATAAATTATGTTGGACTAATTGTGTTAAAATATCCTAAAAATAGATGCTATATAATATAATAATATTAATTGTTAAATATTTGTAAATCTTGACTATGTTTTAATTTTAAATAATCTGAGGTAATTATTAAGTTCCATATTTATCAAATACAAAGAATGATTCGTTTTATTGGTATTGTTTAGTAAAAGATGACATACCAAATATGTATACAAAATTTGCGTTCAATATATTGCTCACATCCATAGCTATTAAGTATTTTGTAAACAAAATTGTGGATACTGGAAAACGTCGCATTTCTGAACCTATGTGTATTTTTTCTTTATTTTCACTAGTAGAACACATCCTGTGGGTTTCTCAATTTCTTCCTGAATCATACGTGCATAATAATATGATTATCATACATTTTTTATTATCAGTACTTTTTTTCATAAACTGTAAACAATTAACAGTAGTGTAGAAACAAGAGTTCTGGGCCAAATCTGACCTTTTGACCCCAGGTCACCTGACCCTTGCCCCCAAAGGTCAAGATAACAAATTAGCGCCAAGCCAAAAGCCTAAATTGCGCAATAATTGAAAAATCAACCAATCAGAGCACAGGATTCAGTTACTTAGGCCACGCCCACCGACCAATCAGAGCCAATTTCTCATTACGGATAAAAAAATCGTAGCGGGGCGATAAAAATTAACGCTTCGTTCGTAAAAATATACGGATCGTTCGTTAAATTTAACGATCCGTTGGTAAAAATAGACGGATCGTTAATAAAATGGATCACGTTTATGTAAATAACTCTGGTTCGTTAAGGAAATGTTACGGGTGATTGATAAAAAGTTACGCTTCGTTGGTACGGGTGATTGATGAAAAGATACGCATGGTTGGTAAAAATATACGGGTCGTTAATAAAAAGTTATGTTAAAATTCACAAACGGTAAGTCCTATGACCACCAAACTTCATCCAAGGTATGTTGACCACATGTTGTGCGGGTTGCATAACCGAAAAAATGAAGGGGCAAAATATTTTAAAATTCAATATCTCTAGAACCGTTTATCCGATTTCGACCGAAATTAAACTAAAGAGTTTCCTAACACAAGCTCTAAACATTCGTGTTATA
>JAGFPH010002510.1:161775-184138 GCA_018207615.1 Philaenus spumarius | reverse complement strand
ACCTTGGGTCTCATTATAAGGGCCACTGCAATAGCTCATTTTTCCTATGGAAATTCGCTAATAACGAACAATCGATGAGCAATCAATCTACTGTATACTTCATGTTATATATACTTTCCAAAAAATACCCTACGACGTCCAAAATAAAAACAAATAATGTTTGTCTATTAACTGTTTTTTTTTTTTTAAAGTAAGATATTCATTAATAGTTTTCTTTCATAAATATAACGTCACAAACAGCAAGTCTTAAAAGGGACAGTTTTTATATTCTTTATTACTTTCTCACTATACTATAGTATAGAGAAAGTATAGTGATCGCAAAAAAAATCGATGTTGAGATTTTTGTGGAAATATCCGTTTTGGGACCCCCTGAGTCCAAAAAAGTGGTTTTTACAAAATGTCTGTCTGTCTGTCTGTATGTCTGTATGTCTGTATGTATGTATGTCTGTATGTATGTCTGTATGTAGACAAAGCTAGAGAGAAAACTATTCGATCGATTTCAACCAAATTTGCACCAGACATGTCCAGTACGCCTGTATAGATGCACGAAAAAGGGATTTGAACAATTTTGAAAAACAACCCCCTTTTTGGCCAAAAAACCCCCAAAAAATCAGTTATTATTTTTTTATAAAAAACGGCTCTAACGATATTGATAAAATTTGGCTTATTTGTAGCCTTTAATGTGCCCTACCATATACAAAAACCCGCATCTTTCTAAAAATTCTCGTTTAGCTAATAATAATAATAATAACTGATTTTTGGGGGTTTTTTGGCCATAAGGAGGGGTTGTTTTTCAAAAATTTTCAAAACCTTTTTACGTGCATCTATAAAGACCTAATTTACGTGTTTGGTGCAAATTTGTTCGAAATCGATCGAATAGTTTTCTCTCTATATAATAACAATAATATTTCTTATTAGTTAATCTCCAACTTTAATAAAAAAACTCTACTACCCCACCCTACAAGTCACAGTGAATCTGTTTAGTAATTTAAATGTATTTGTGAGAAAGTATGTGCCAGTTCCTGGTACCGTTTATAATTTTAAATATTAGATTGGGACCTACATCAGAGCAGGCGCGAGAGGAATGGCATGGAGCAGTAATTAGGACGATTGTTTAATAATGAAAACAGCAGCAAAGGTGCTCAGGTTCCAGCCTAGTTAGCAGCTTTTATTTTAAAGCGTTAGTCTTCATTTGTTAAACTGATATAAAGTAAAGGCGTTAAATTTGTACTAGGAAAAACCCCTGCGTGCTTAACATGCCAACCGTCTTCCCTTCTCTACACATATATACTATCTATAACTTATCTAAACTAATATTATAAAGAGGTCACATTTTTTTGTTTGATGGTTTTGATTTGTTTGCTTGTATGCAGGGGGTAATCTATGG
This sequence comes from Philaenus spumarius, assembly GCA_018207615.1. Classification (NCBI taxonomy): domain Eukaryota; kingdom Metazoa; phylum Arthropoda; class Insecta; order Hemiptera; family Aphrophoridae; genus Philaenus; species Philaenus spumarius. Next base: position 182,751 of record JAGFPH010002510.1, on the reverse strand, counting down.
AACTACTGAACCGATTGAAAAAAATAGTTTTACTAATAAAAAGATTCACTATCCCTATAATTCATTTTGATAAAAAAACATTTTTTATTTCAATATTTGTAAATTTAGTCGGAATAATTTCTTAGGTTAGGCCTAGAATGATAAACCAACACATGTATTTATTTACATGTATTACCATATCAACGAATTGAATAAAATAACAGATAAAACAGGCGTTTGCACTAACGTTTCCATGAACACCTGATTTCGCACTTTGAAGCAACTATTTTTATTTCTAACTTTTAGGTTAGGTTTTTATTAAATTGTAGACCTAAGCCTTGCTGGATCTTTTAACCTTTATTATAACAGCTGTTGTGAAATATACGAAATAATTTGATTTGAACATTTTACATTATTTGCCATCTTAGGTTTGGGGTTATTATTAATCTTACATCTTTATTATAAATAAAACATAACACGATTATGTGTATAGAAGGTTCCAACGGGGTTGGCGTGCGGAGAACGCAGGGGGTTCTCCTAGTTTTAAATAAAGGTGTTGGATGAGTCCTAACGTCAGAGCTAATATGGTATTATTGTCATTTTTGGACATTTGTACTAATATTTGTTTAAAGTTTGATTACAAAGGTTAAGATAAGCAGCATGGTTTTAGGAATATTCCTAAACAAATCCAAATCTACATTGCACAAAAGCAGATATTATTACTGAAAATTTCACTGTTTAAAAAATAGCCCTAAAATTAATTCAAGTTTGTAGAATCGACTCTGAACATTTCCATAAGCTATGTGTTTTTAAATGGACAAATATTTCAAATAGAATTTATTTCCCCGCTAAAAATAAACACACATTTAACAATTACATTTTACTGTATCAACACGTATCCTATTATAAATCGCAATCAAGATGAACGCATCGATCTAACTATGTTTCGATAATTGATAAACCAGTTCCAATCCTTTCTTTCCTTATCTCAAACAGCGATCCGAATAAAGTATACATCAATAATCACTTTATCATATTAAACAGTAATTAAACCTCGGTTCGAACTTGATTATACCTCAAATAAATTGATTTAGTTAGCAAAGCCAACAAACGAAAACTCCAAGATAACAATTTGATGAATAATCACTGGGTGAAGATCAAAGTCGGCGGAGATATAAAATCAAACTGGTTCCGATGACCTCACCCGTCTGCACTGCGACGAATTCTTTGGGTCCGTTTTGGAAATGGGAATTCGGATAACAAATTGTTTTTATCTACTAGCCGATTATCGCCCGACACATGTAACCCGATTAAAATATATCCCACTCAACAGGTTGATTAGAAATGTTTATTTATGATATTGTTTGATTTGTTTGTTATTCTTAATTCAACACCATTAGGAAGGAATTCGTTCGAGCGGATAGAAGAAACCCTTTAAGACTCGGGTGAAAGTGACGCTTTAAAACAAACATCGCGAACTGGTATCACAATTTTGGCCGAATTAATTGGGCTCCGATCCGCGGAGTTCTAAACTAATTCTACCGCCCGCTCTGATAGATCGTGTTCCTCGACCGCTTCGGGGCATGAAAGTTGAATTCCGATCGGCGTAAGTCCAATATTTTCAATTTGAATGGAAATTTTTACATTTACAATCTGTTGCGTTAAAAAACGTATCGGTATCAATAATTAATGCTTTTGAAAGTATAATTGAATATACTGGAGGGGGAAGGGAGTAGAGTGGTTTTACAGAATTTTAAAATTAAAAACGTGAAAATGCAAAGTGATAATTCAATAACTCTTTATATGGTTGTATGTTCGGAGGAGATTTTAGGTAAAACAAGATCACATAATATTTAATTTTCAGGCTAATTTCCATCATTCAATTGTACCATACAAAAGACCCCAGTCCGAACAAATTAATTCCGCATTTTACAAATTTCAAGTTTGCGATGTTGTATGTTACACTTAGACCTATAAACATTCTCCTTTTCATAAAATGTAAACTTGAACTGCATTTATGAGGAAGAAACACTATACAAATGAGAAATGGAATTCAGTTTCTAACAAAATAACGTTTATACTCAAACGCTTTTCGATGACCAAGTCATCGTCATTAATAACAGTCTAACTGTAACTGTAACCAACTAACTCAATTAACTGTAACCATCCCTTATTATGACCACTTACGGGTTTCATCAAAACGGGTTTGAGCATTCAAAGTTTTTTTTTTTTAGAAACTGAGCACTGTTTGCTACATAAAATATTGTGTTTCTCCTTCTACTAGTCATGTCAACTGTCGAGGTTGCTAGTTACAAGAGAATACAATTAAAATAATTACGAGTATATAAAATGTATGAAATAAATTAAAGTAAAATCTACATATTTTAATGTTTTGTATTACCAAAATATATTTCTAAACTTTCAGTATGTCAACGTGATAGGAGAAATATTATTCGCATTTGGACCAAAATATTAAGCTTCTACACATTTGTACTATACCCTTCAATTATTTGTGTTTACGGTTTTTTTATTTTTGCCTACACTCATAAACATTAAGTGTGCATTTGCTTGACTTTTAAATCTTACTAAGTTTTAAACGTTTAAAAAAAAATTTTAACATGTTTTAGTAAATATAAATGAATGTCTTATTACTACTTATACATTTTTAAACTTGATAGAATCATAATATTTATCCTTACTTACTGACAACACGAAGGGTTTATATTAGATTTTATATTCAACTAGCTAGCCCGATCCGGCTTTGCACGGAAAGACAAATCAAAGTTAAATGTATATTAACTAAAAATATATTATATCAGTAAATATATTACACTATGGGGATATTATATAATATATATATTATATAATGGGGGGATATTATATAATATTATATATTATGGGGGATAATATATATTATTATGGGGATTTTTAGTAACTTTGACCCCTCCAAAGCTTTCCTAAAATTTCGAATTTTTGTAAACCCTTTCTTAGCGAGCACCTAGGGCCATAGATGAAGCTACATACTAAATTTCATTCCAATCCGTTAGTTGGTTTTTTTAGTAACTTTGACCCCACAAACCCCACTAAAATTTAGGTTTTTTTAAAACCCTTTCGTATCAAGTGCCTATGGCCCTAGAGGAAGCTACATAGAAAATTTCGTTCCAATCCGTTCAGTGGTTTTAGAGAAATCGTGATTTAGTAATTTTGACTCCCCCAAACCTCCCCTAAAATTTCGATTTCTTTTTTTTTAACCTTTCTTAGTGAGCACCTATGGCCCTAGATGAGCTACATACTAAATTTCGTTCCAATCCGTTCAGTAGTTTTTGAGAAATTTGAGAAAGTTTTTAGCTAAATTAACCATTGCTAGCGAAGTGTAGGAAAAATTATCACAATTTAAAGAAAATTGTTTTATATTATATTTTGCATATCGAAATATAACACACTGAGCGAAGTGTAACAAAGCTTAACACAACTACCCCCTTCCTACCCACTACCCGTACTTTATTTAGTCTTTTTAATAGAGGATTAAATTCACGACCTCAAAACTAAGATCGTAAATAAAATTAAAAAAATAAAAAACTATTTTAAATAAAATTATTGAGTTTCTGATTAACCAAAATTATAATAACTATGGTTAAAGGTACCAGCATGACTTAGGCCTATTTCTGAACAAAAACCTACAATACAATTTTTGTCAAAATAAGAACTCGGTTGTTAATGGAAATGCGACTGAGAAATAGAGTTTACACAGATGGAAGTTTAGACATCTTAGAGTAAACAGATGGTTATTTTAACAAAACTGCACATCTTCAATAAGCTCAGCTATAAATTTCAATTGAGAAAATAAAATTACGAACTATTAATAGGTCTAAGACTTCTTTTAAATTATTTGTAAATGTTGTTTTTTACCCACTAACTTGTGTTTAATACGCATAAGTAGTAAGTGCGGAGTGTTCATATAATTGTCGACTGACTATAAAATCCGGGCTAAGTGCCAAAAATAAATATATTCTGTTTAATGTCAAAATGTGGGCTATGTGAATACTACTACTCAGTAAAAACCGGGATGTTTTTCAATCGGGAAGTAGTTCAAAGAATTTCCACAAGATTACGCTTGGTTCTAAGTGCCACCTGTTGTGAAATAAAATCTGGTCTATGTACCAGAGCTGTACTAAATATTTTAAACGTTTATCCTTCTTTTTACAGATTTGAGTAGTGGACTTAGCCCGGTTTTTACGGTATAAGAATTGGCACATAGCCCTTTTCTAATTTTTTACATGTAAAACTTTATTATTAAACATTCCAAATATTTTCTTACTTAATTTAACTTTGAAAAATGTTTTTAGAATAGCTTTTGACAACTTTTAAGGCTGCAACAGAAAATAAATCATGAAAACGGTAGTTTTTAGGAAGTTTTTTGCGTTTTCCTTAAAACTTCCTTTTCGGCACTTACCCCAGATTTTATAGTCAGTCGACAATTTCACTTTCCAGTTCAAATTACACAAGCGTATGCTTTTAGTATTTTATTGAATTCGTTTCTAATATTGTTAAATCAACCTTTATGTTAACATCACCTTTAAAGAAGAAAATGTAATTCGAAGAAATTTACATTAACAATTGTGAAACTGTGGAATATTAGTGATACAGTTTCAGATCTATTTGGTTATTGAACAAAAATCGGATATTTGTCATCATTTTTTTTTTTTGTGCAACGACGTTTCGAGAGTGAGCAAAAACTCTAGTTAACAAGTGAAAAAAGTAAAGGTAACACATATACAGGGTGATTCAGGAACAAACGGAGAAACTTTCAGGACGATTCTACAAAGTGAAAATAAAGAAAAAAGTGCATATAAACATTGTTTCTGAAATACATTTTGTTTTTTGTACAAAATACTTAATATCTTTGGATGTAGGAAATACATTAACCACAAATTTTGGATAAATATTTTTTAATCGCATTTTTTACCCAAGTACACAAACCAAAACTTTTTTTATATGTTTTCAAAATGGCGGCCGTTTAAATGTTTAATGTATATTATCTCCGCTTACTTTACAAAAAAAAAAACATTTTGTAAAACAAACAAAACTTTGTTTATAATTCCCGTAGCACAAAAGATAAAGATAAATGAGCTACCTTTTAGGCTATCTGAGCTAAAAACCCAACATAATTTCTTTCTGTAGTACTATTATTGTTGTTTCTGAATTGCTATAAACAATATACGAAGAAATCCTGTTTTGAGTTTTCATCCGATAACTCGGTTATCTTTTGAACTACGGGTTACAACAACATGAACGTTTTGGTTTCCTAAACATTTTTTTTGAAGTTAGCACCTTGAATAAAGCCTTTGTAGTTTAACCTGAAAATATACTCACTAAATTAAGAATAAGGGGAACAATGAACTAGAATGCTAGAACTGAGATGTTATTAAACTTAAAAACTAAAAACAAAAACAGAAAGAGAGAAACCACTGTCACCAGCACAGGCACACACGAAGAATGAAGTTTACTTTACGATGGCATTGGTGGCAAATGTCTGAACAAAAAGTTTAAAAAAATTAGGCCACCTTTAGAAACTAATTTTTAAAACATAACTTGGGTATATTTATTGTCCATCATTTAACATGAACTATCCATGGATGGGAGTTTGGTAGGAATTGATTCCAAGAAAAGAATTCTTGTATGCAAATCTTTGTTTACCTATTCAGTTCTACTTAATATGGACTGGTTCTAAGCAGGAGTCTTTGAGTCATCGTAATATGCAAACACCCGCTTGGATCAATTTCGCCCGAGGTTTTAACCGACTCAGGTTTACACAACTAGTCTTATATTTGGTGAAAAAAATATTATACAACCGTGATTATGTCACTTCACATAATTTTTATAGAAAATATCACCAACTTCATCCGATGGGCTAACGTTAAACAAAGAAAAGCATCATTTAAGATTATGTCGTCTATCATTAATTCCATCCAATTATGTCTGTTTTACCATAGTAATTTAATATGGATTTTTGCAATCATATCCCGAGATGATTAAAATGTTCACCATTTAAGGTGACTTGAAACGCATATGTTACTCCTTGTTAATTATATGCGCATTTTCTCAATAACCATAACAATTAGGACAATACATTTTTTAACATTTGGTTTAATCACACTTTTTGCTAGCGGACTACATGACATTTTTGTAAAACTTTATTTCTAAGTATATTTTCTTTTATTTCAAAAATAATTTGTAATTTATCGGTTAAAATTTCCATAAAAATTTGTTTTTTCAAAGTAAAATGGAAAAAATATCTTTATTAGATGCTGAGAAAAGTTACATCGAAGTTCAAAAACCCTAACTTTTGGTAAACGGAGAAAACCTTGTAAATATCCATGACTTCATGATTGTTCTTAACGGTTCATGCTTGTGTATACCCTTATGACAGTAGATTATTGATTTATAAACAATAACAGTAAATTTATCAGCAAGATATTAGCACTTGACAGCAACTGGTATGGTTGAATGCCTAAGCTTAGCCTAAACATAGTCTATAAAGACGTGCAAAATCTAAAACTTATATTCATAACATTGAACTGTGTCTACAGAGTTGTAGGCCCATTTGTTTTTACAGCTAAGCAACACATTTTTACCAAATATAAAGATACAACACTGAATTAGGTTACGTCATTTGAAAAAACTAAATCAAAAAATAATTATTGCTATAGAAGAAAGCGGTAGCACATCAAATTCTAAGAAGTTGGCTCAGTAATGACCTGGGCTAGCAACAGCAAATCACAGTTGATGGCAAAAAGTCAAACTATTTTCACAGGCACTAAACAGAAACATGGAGTAGCCAACATGAGAAAACTTTACTTCATAAAAATTATATTTATGATAATAACTGCTTTCGAGCGTTCAGCTATCAAAAACCAATTATTTCGTAAAAACCAGAGTGTATGGGTAAAAACAATATTTTTTTTCCACCAGCTTCTATTTGAACTAAAAATTCTAAACGTTATTCAGCACATTCTGAAAAATAATAATCACTAATAAAAAAAATATGAACAAATTTCATATTCGTGGCAAGTCCCTTAACTCATTTTTGTTATTACTGTTTTCTATTTTTGAAATGTTTTTTTTTTATTCTAACAGTTTTGGTTGCAAGACATTATTAACCATTGATTCTGGTTGCTTAGCCTCCTCAGACCTGGAGAAATGTTTCAACAATTGTATTTTAGCTTTTTATATTGAAGGAAAAACATAAAAATATATATATGTTTGCCCATTTAAAAAAGCATGACAAAAGAATTAATTTTAATATACAAATTAATTTCCCTCATAGGAACCCGCAGGTCTTTATTTTCTACCAAATTATATTATTAAGACCGAATTGATTTAATTAAGAATAGTTTTAACAGAATTGCTAAATTCAAGACTAACTGTGTAAATAATCAAAGAAGGACAGAACAAAATATACTAATGACATACTATTGACACTAAATGAACAATGACAATAATACAAAATAATAATAATAATGGTAATTTTAAAATAATAACCTCTAATTTACAAAATAAATAAATGCTTTAATGTCAATTTGAAGATTTGTTTTGTCATTGAACGAAATTTAAAATGCCTTTCTGTACTAATAATTAAAACTAAATACTAAATTTCTCTTTTCAGGAATACAACACACATTGTAACTGTTTGTAATATAAATTAATATTTTTAAATTGGGTTCTTGTTCTTAAACCACTAGCTAATTCCACGTAACTTATCTGTACCTGATACTTCCAAAGTAAGTAAACTAAGCTAAGCTCTGTTTTAATAGAAATATTTTCAAACATTTTATTTAACTTATTTTAATTTATCAGATGGATTTATGCAACTGTTTGTAGTGTTTTAATCCACAACGTGTTTTATTAGTATCCACCTCAGAAAATTTCCAATTTAAATCACATTTTGTTGAGATCAAATTGAATTCGACTTGCGTCGCGTCGGCCCCACTTGACTGTGATAATACCCTAACCTCGACGTGTGAAAGAGGCAGAACATTGGAGCGATTGTGCAGGGATGTTACGCCATCGGTTGCAATTGTTGCGAGCGACACTGTTGCAGAGGCCTGTTGAATCTCGATTTAGCTCCTCGCATGAACGACCGATCACAAAGCAGAGTTTGAGTAAAAGGGCATTGTCAGACCGCCAATATGCTCATATTAGCGTTGCACTGATGAAGCGAATCCAAGGACCGGTGTTTCACGCAATGTCTTTCCTCATATAAACGGATATGACAACGTAATCCTCTCGCAGGACTTTAATTCGAAAACATGCACAGTTCACTACACAAAAGAACTACAATTGCAAGGCTTACTCTTTTTTACTAAAACACAAACCAAATTTAACATAAAAACAATATAATTGGGTGTAGTCTGTACAAAACATAACAGGTGCCCGATAGAGCTATAGTTGTGCCCCTTCTTAAAGTCAGCTAGTGTGTCGAGGACCACGATAGTCTATAGTTTTAAAATCACCACTTTATCAAGGAAACTTTGTATTTAACATAAATCATAATCTTGATTTTCTCTCTTTTACCATTGTATTTGGATAACCTAATAGAACTCAGATCCAATGCAATATTTCGTTCCACTGGAAATTCGACGATAGTGGCGCTATCTATTGGGTGAAACACCAATGCTACCAATGATTTTTCCCTAGCGCTACCTCGCTGCGCGATCATGCACTATTTTCCCGACAACCTAATTTTCGCCACACTGCTGCCGTATGGATGCAAGATCTATTTATTATTCATGATCTATGGTTTTACTCTTATGCTACTTTTTAAATTCTAAACGTTATTAAAACCAAAATTTGTTTTATTTAAAATATGTTGTTCATCACACTATACAAAATTTATTCAGTTTATGTATAGACCAGGCAAAGAACTGAAAAATAAATAAATTTTTGTGTACAGAACCGATTTTTGGATGCAGTTTTCTGCATCGTGTTCAGAAAAATAACAAGAAAAAGTCTACATATGACCAGTTTCGGGAGAAAGCGGAAATGCATCGCAAGTGCATCTTAAAAGTGCATCATTTTTTTGAAACCTCTCAAAATGGATGAACAGCCACCAAAATCGGTACTCGGGAGTTCTTAGGGGCACTGATCTCATTTCTCTGACCATGCGAAATGCGGGTTGCACCGGGGGTTGGGGGGGGGGGGGGGGAATTTGTGAAGTTGCAACAGAGGCTTGAAAATTTTTTGGAAACTAATTGATTTTCAATAAGTGACAAATTTCCAACTAGTTATTCACTAGAACAAGATTTTTCAAATAAATTGCGAACGATAAAACTCAAAACCAGCAGTGGTGTATTTTCTTCTTCTCTCGAAAAAGCTTTGCAACGGACTCTGAGCGAGCAGTATTATTTCATATTTTCACTTTTTCTCTCTACCTCTCTTCGTCTTTCCTGTGACCCCTTCCAACACTTAAGGGCTGCTCACAAGCCGAAACAGCTGCCATGGGAACTGGCCTGATCCTCACTTTTTCCCCCATCGGCCCCTACTCCTCGGAGTCCCCAGCGCATCGGTTTCTCATAGTCAAAATTGTAATCAGCGCCTCCAAACCCCCCCCCCCCCCCAAGAGCAAATTTTCAAGTCTCTGTCGCAACTTAAACTTACCAAATTATTGCCCATCGCCTCCAGAGCGATGTACCCCGGGGGTATTTTGTGTAGTCAGAAATTAAATTATCACCCCCAAAAAACCCTAAGAGGAAATTTTCAAGTCTCTATCGCAACTTCGCAAATTTCCCCCATCGCCCCAGAGCCCCAAATCAGAGCTGTAGGAAAACAAATTATTTATTTGGGTCGAAATCGTACTATAGATGGATTTATTAGACGGCGACCTGCGCGGAAAATCTTGCTCATGTAGGAGAGGTAGGTGAAGGTTCCCCACCATCGCGCACCTCATGCGCCTACGCAACCCCATCCCCCAGTCATATCCTCTTTTCAGATCTCAGCAGCAAATCCATCTATAGTTTGCCTGGTCTATTATCCATTTTTATTTCTCTATATTCGAAAATATTTTTTTCTTTTCGTTCGCTTATAAGTAGCCTACATTAATAACTTTTCAAGGTTGTCCTCCAAACGGGCATATGATTGAGACGATGCTATGGTTGAATCGAAATTTGTTCCTGCAAGGTATATAAAGTAAAAACTGCGATAAATAATCTTTGTAAACGATGGCCATTGGAAACCAAAGAGACAAGTCATTAACACAATTCTAGGGGTAGAAATAAATAGTATGATCTTCCGTTAAGCTCGGAAAAGTGAAGGTTATTTGGGTAAACACACTTAAGAAAAACTAGAAAGAAATAATTACTAGCTGAAACTGAGACCAATTGTTGACGAATACTGATTTATTATATAATGAACTTAATAAACTAAAATTAACAGATACAAAATAACTAGACATATGTAATGATGTACATGATTATGTATTTGCATTGTTAATATCACTACATTTTTGTTATTATATACATATATTTTACTTAAACATTTTTGATTTTAGTATTTTTTTTTTTTAATTATTCTTTAAAAAACGTTTTTGAAACCGAAAACGGTTTTGTTATTTATAAACATATTACTAAAACCTATTAAAAGTCAAAACTATTTAATACGACTAATATTTCCATTGCTGTTATTTATATACTTAAAAATGTAATGATTTCTGTAAAATCTATCCACAACAGTATCAGTAATAAATTAGAATTTATTGATATGTAATTATGTGTTACATTGATTATGTTATATGTGATGCATTATATTATACATGTTTATTCAGAAAAAAATGAAAACTTTGAAAAATTGAAACAAGTTTATGTAAACATAGGTTTGGAAGTGCTTCGTTTTTCACTTATCCACCATTTTTTTACAAAATACTTAATATCTCTGGATGTAAGAAATATATTGATCGAAAATTTTGGATATTTGATTTACGATTACCACTGTTTTGCTTTCTAACCTGAAGTAATATCCAAACTACTCTTTTATACTGTTTGATTGACATTTCATTGTTGATCAGCTGTTAGTACTGCTAACATAGAAAATGTATAAAGTTTCTAGTTTTAAGAAAATAACGCGGTTATCTTTTAAATTATAGAACTAATAAAACACCGTTACGATTGTCATTAAACAATGTAATTTTTTGTAAGTCAGCTGTTTTCGAGATATTTTACATTTGTAAAGGCCGCCATTTTAAAAATATATGAAAAACGTTTAGGTTTTTAGTACATGGGTAAAATATGTCATACCAAATACGTATCCAAAATTTGCTTTCAATACATTTCCTACATACAAAAATGTAAGTCGTTTGTAAAAAAATGGTGGATAACTTTAAAACATAAAATTTCCGAACCTATGTTTATATGAAATTTGTTATTATGTTCACTAGTAGAAGACGTACTGAAAGTTTCTCTGTTTCCTCTTACATCATCGTATATAATTTATCATTATTCCACCACTTTCGTGTAAAATTTTAATCTTTTGGTCCGTAAACAGTATTAGAATTGTAGTTATAATAAACGGTACCACATACTTTCTCCCAGTTGAAACTTTACACCTTCCCAAGAGTAGCATAGGAGGAGATTGTATTAAAGTAGAAGGGGGGGGGGGGTGCACATTAAAGTAAGAGAGTAACTAATAAATATTACTATTATTAAAACTATTAGATAGATTTCGAACAAATTTGCACCAAACATGTTAATTTGGCCCGTATAGATGCACGAAAAAAGGGGTTTGAAAATTTTTGAAAAACAACCCCCTTTTTGGCCAATAACCCCCAAAAATCAGTTATTATTATTATTATCTAAACGGGAATTTTTAGAAAGATGCGGTTTTTTTTTTGCATATGGTAGGGTACATAAAGGGCTACAAATAAGCTAAACTTTATCAAAATCGTTAGAGTTGTGTTGATAACCCCATTAAAAATCTAAAATTTGAAAAAATGAAAAAATAGCCTGGAGATATTCCACAACTACACGTACATACCAAATTTCATCAAAATCGAACCGTTGGTATGGTCTCCAGCTCTGTACACATCCTAACAGACACACGGACAGACATCACCAAAAAAACACTTTTTGGGGTTCAGGGAGCACCAAAACAAATGATTCTACTAAAAATATTTTTGGGTTCAGGGAGCACCAACACAGAAAATTCCACTAAACAATTTTTTGTGGTTCAGGAAGCACCAAAACAGATAGTTCCACTAAACATCAAAATTCGAAAATTTGGACGAAAAAAATACTTTCTCCATATACTACGTATATGAGGGAGAAAGTAAAAATGTGTTACGTAATTATTAACAAGCTGGCTTATATTTCCCTCATAAAACATGTGTGATGAATTTATACGAATCCATTTTGCTTTGGCACCATTCCCTCTAGTACTACTGTAAAAGCAGATATCACAGTTTATTATTTTCTACTTTGCCTTAATCTATATTATACGACTTTCATACTGTACTTGTTTTGTATTCTGTTTTATCAGAAGTATTCCATTATACGTATATTATTACCTCTCTAATCAAAGTGGGTGTTTTATTGCCCTGCTTACGATGTATCACCAACTTGAAACAAATTATAAGTATGCAACATTTTCACCTTCTACATTTATAACAATTACTTCCGGGTAATGAAGATGGTATGTCCACCTTCAGTTTTCAATTAATGATACATCAGTTTGGTTTAATGCGAAAGTGTATCATTGTTTGGATTAGTTAGATCAGCGGTTCTTTGTCAACCCGTTACAAACTGCTTTTCTTGAATCGTATCCCTGGACTATACATCGTATCTAGAGCAAGTTTAGCGTCAATAAAGATGAATCAGTAGGCCTACATCAGTAACAGGGTTACCAATAAATACAGTTTAAAACTATATAAGTAACTAGCTGACCCGTACGGCGTTGCCCGTGGTGGTTGGTATTTTCAGTCTTTTTAACATAATTGTATTCTTTTTAAGTGTTCAGTCCGTGAGTGGTATTTGGCTTTTATATATATAGATCTTAAATAATAAAAGCACTATTGTCATAATAATAAAAGATCTGAAATTATGATTTTAGTAACTTTGATCCCCCCAAACCCCTCCTAAAGTGTCGAAATTTTTCATACCGTTTCTTAGTGAGCACCTATGGCCCTAGAGGAAGCTACATACCAAATTTCATTCCAATCCGTTAGGTAGTTTTGACGAAATCGTGATTTAATAACTTTGATCCTCCCAAACCCCCCTAAAATTTCGCATTTTTTTAAACCCTTTCTTAGCGAGCGCCTATGGCCCTAGAGGAAGCTACATACCAAATTTATTCCAATCCGTTCGGTAGTTTTGAAGAAATCGTGATTTAATAAAATTGATCCCAAACAAACCCCCCTAAAATTTCGAATTTTTTAAAACCCTTTCTCAGCGTGCGCCTATGGCCCATTTCAATCCATTCGGTAGTTTTTGAGAAATCGTGATGAGTGAGTCAGTGAGTTAGTGAGTGGTATTTCGCTTTTATATATATAGATATATTTTGCTATTATATTTCAATACTAAAATAAACATAAAATGTAACAGAATGTATTTTATTAATAAACAAAATATTACAAAATTTATTTAATTATTAGATTTTTTATAATTAAAAATAAATACTTTCTTTAAATTGTAAACACTTTCTTTTACTTGCAATGTTCCTGTCCTGTACTTCCCCTGTCCTTACTTTATTGCACACAATTGTTTCATGTTAGGTTCAAAAAAGCCAGTATAATTATTTGTGTGTGGGGCAGCATCGAACTTGTTTATGTATTTATTTTTTATAAATGTGTTGGACGAAAAAGCTCGTTCTGTGGATGGGAAATGGAATCAAACAGAAATATGCCTAAATAGTATTCCACCAGTACGCTGTTTCGATTTTTAAGTATTTTTTTCATTTTATATTAATTTTAATATATGTATTTACTTCTAATTTATTTATATTTATTTTCTATATTTAAAATTATTTTCTAATTTTCTATATTTATTTATTAATAGCTTAGATTATGTTTGACATATTCTGTACACATTTGTATTTATAACTTATTATATTTGTCAATATTAATATTTTGTTAACTATTTAATACTCTAACTCGATACAACTCTAATGTCCGCCATTACACATTTTCTTTCCGCGAATCCCCCAGCGACCCATTACACGAACCCCTGGGGTTTCTCGAACCCCGAGTTGAGAACCATTGAGTTAGATAAATACATTTTAGTGTCTTTTTTTATGTTTCCCTTTCACGTACTATTTTAAATTTATTCTTTGAAATTGGCAAATATTTTACCTTACTTTTAAATTAATTCATATTTTTGGTCGGTATAGAATACAATAATTTGTAAATATTAAAACCCGTTTCTTCTATAATAGACAATTGAAGAAATAGGCAACATCTTTAGTACCAATTTTACAATAATTTCTATCAGTTTTTCATATCCCCAAATATTTTCTGTTTCGATTATTATAATGCGAGTGTTTTTATTAAATTTATTTAAATAATTCTTTAGTGGAAATTATATTTGTGTAGAGTGCGCCCAATTTACAAAACGCTAATGATTTCTGTATGTCTTTAACTAAACTTAACAAAATAGTATTTAACAGATTTGTAATTTTCTAACTATATGAAATCATCTATTTTTTTATTTGTATTTGATAGTTTAATCTTAAATTCACGCAATTAACATTTACAGATTTCTTAAATTCTACAACAATATCCGTACTAACTGAATACTAGAATGTAATTCGATTTGCAATATTAAACTAATTTTGTTAATGAAATCAATCAATTTACATCTGTACATCATAAGCATTTATATTTCCTGAAAAAGTTTCAACTACTGACCAAAGTCTATCAACAAAACCTCCTTTCTTTCTTATGCTATGTTTATTTTCTAGGGTTATATCTAAAACTATTTCTAATTTTCCAATAATTATTCTCTTGTGAGATTAATAAACATTAAATAACTGACAATGTCTCTAACCTTAACACTATTCTGTTACAAATCAGTATTTAATTGTGTTAAACAACTAACACAATTTTTATTAAAACAATTTGACACATCTTTTTTAAAATACTCTAAATCATTTAATTCAGTAAATATTCCTTATAAACTAAATTAATGTACTAAGTTTTGATGTATATTACTTAAGGCGGCTCCTTTGAAATATAGGTGGGGACTTCAAACAGAATGTTCGTATAGTTGGTTTGTGGAACTGCATTCATTTCTTCTTTTAATTTTTGTTAAATGAATCTTTAGCTTGGTACTGTTGTGTCTTATCTTAATTTTCTCTCTTTATGTTTCCGAATTAACTGAAGCTATCTGTTCTTTATGAGGCTATATTTATTTTTAGCTTTGTTTTTGAACTATTCTAACATAAACATCGGATGGAATTTCAGGTAAAAGTTCTTAGTTGACATTCCTTTTGGATAGAAAATTTTCCTTTGTTACTTATACAATTAACATGTACTTATTTATTTAGAAAAACATTAAATAATGCTTAGAAATATGCCAAAATAAATAATGTAATGTTGAAATTACAAGTGAAAAAACATGGACCAAGACCGGGATTCGAACCAAGGACCTTTACCATTCCGTTTCCGTCGTATCGCTCTACCAACTGAGCTACCCTGATCACACCAGATGTCAATGTTATCTCACTTGTAGGGTTTTCTGCATTTTATTTACTAATAGACTGAATACTGTACCACGTATGAAATGACATTTAAAACAATCTACTTAAGTTCTATTTGCAGCTTGCACTGGTGGTATTTATTACTTATACCTTCGTTTATGTATACAAAATATTACAAAATAATATGCATTGATGATTTGAAGTGGTATTGATGCTGTAGGCTTGAATGAATCCTTCCATATACAGTTTTTAATCAGATTTCACCAAAGTTTACAAAATGTTTAAAATAATGTTTGATGTTTGGTAAATATAGTCTTTTGTTTCATACGTTTCCTGACTTCTTCGATAATAAGTCTTCCCTGCGTGAGGATTATTAATATCCTATCATGTCTATTAGTTTCATTGTACACTTTGGGTTTACAAGCAACTAAATTTTGCATAAAAATCACTTTCAAAGTAAAGGCTGTATTTTATATTTTGGTTCCAAATATTCTTTTAAAAACTATATCAATACATACTATACATTATCAAAGTTACGTTCAGATATTTCTACTACTAATCCTATTTTTCAGTTCTTACAAAAATACTTTTTTTTAATTATAATTTACCAGAAAGAAAATGATCTGTGAGTTTTCCAACACTAACAGGTTTATATAAATTTGGCATTTCAACAGCTGTAGTTCCTTCGTGATTTGCATGACCAGTTTGGTCGCTATCTTCTACTGCTTCGGCGTTCAATAAAATATTCTCACTTTCATCTATGCTAGCTATCATCGATTGTCCACCGACTAGTTCTGGAAAATTAAGTCTGCCGAGTCTGTTATTTTTCCACGGATGTCATCGTTTGTTTTCTGGGTGTTTTCAATAAATCTCACAAGTCTTTCAACAAAACATGTTTTGTGAAACCTAGCCATTGAGTATAACATACAATTTAATAAAAATGTATAAGAAAATCATCACAGAACTTCAAAAAAATCTAATAAATATAAAGACGCAGTACAAGGCCAAAAATGAAGTGGTAACAATTATGTATACTAAGTGGCAAGGTTCTTTAAATGGCTACAAGCTGGTTTAAAAGGGATCAGCCGTCCATTTTAAATTGAAGAGAAACTTTCAGCCGTAGCAATATCTGGTATCCATAGGTTGTTCTCTGTTCCAACCTGCAAATTCGTTGGTATCGTAGAAGATAAATTTTTTTGGGACAAGTGTAATTATTTTAAATTTTACTGCAATTATTTATTTCTATATTATTAAAGTTGCGTGGTTTTAAAATGTATTGTTATAAATCTACTATTGAAATTTAAAGGCAGTGTACAATTAGGGCATATATATTTATTAATAGCAGTACCCGCAACTTTGTCAACGTGAAACATAGGTTGATAAATTACTTGGAGTAGAACATCGTAGACTTCCACAATGGACTTATTTCCGACAACGGTTCAAAGTTTACGGTCAAAAATACCTTGAAGCAAAACTATCAACAAAAACTATTAAACGGTTTCGTATTTTTGAACCGTTAGACCGCGTTAGAAAAAATGTCAAGTATAACCAGCTGTAGTGAATTAAATTTCCAATCGCCACGGCGGTCAAAAGTTCAAGAAAAATAACTCCTAAACTATGCAAAATACAGAACCGTGTCCAGTTGAAAGAACTCAGAGAGATAAATCCAATGAGAATCTCAAATTAAGAGTAGGTGCTGCCAGTGTAAAGTTTTAAGCATAAAAGTGCCCAAAAGAGGGCGAATTGTCGCCATTGGTCCACTAATAAAGTCAAAATGTTTTAACGAGTGGACTTTTTCTAAAGTGGATTTCTACTAAACCTTCGCCTTTGACTCAAACCCCAGCTTTATTCGTTCAACCGTTCTCAGTAGATGGCGTCACCAACATACAGACACAATTTCACTATATGCAGCCTATAGATTTGATCGTGCTATACGTGCTTTGTCAAGTTCATAAACTGTACATTTCCAATGCACTGTAATATTAATTTTGATCTATATATATATAAGCCAAATCCACTGACTCACTGATCACTACTGAACGGATCGGAACGAAATTTAGTATGTAGCTTCCTCTAAGGTCATAATTGCTCACTAAGAAATTTTTTTAAAAAATTAGAAACTTTATTGGGATTTTGGAGGGGGTCAAAGTTACTAAATCACGATTTCTCTAAAACTACTGAACGGATTGGAATTAAATTTGTTCCGTAGCTTCCTCTAGGGCCGTAGGTGCTCTCTAAGAAAGGGTTTCGAATAATTCAAAGTTTTAGGGGGCTTGGGGGGTTCAAAGTTACTAAACCACGATTTCTCTAAAACTACTGAAATTAGAATTAAATTTGTTTCGTAGCTTCCTCTAGGGCCGTAGGTGCTCTCTAAGAAAGGGTTTTAAAAAATTCGAAGTTTTAGGGGGGTTTGGGAGGTCAAAGTTACTAAATCACGATTTCTCTAAAGTCAAAGAACGGATTGGAATGAAATTTGGTATGTAGATTCCTCTAGGGGCTCGCTAAGAAAGGGTTTTAAAAAATTCGAAATTTTAGTGGTGTTTGGGGTCAAAGTTACTAAATCACGATTTCTCTAAAACTACTGAACGGATTAGAATGAAATTTGTTCCGTAGCTTCCTCTAAGGTCATAGGTGCTCACTAAGAAATGTTTAAAAAAATTCGAAATTTTAGCGGGGGTTTGAGGGGGTCAAAGTTACTAAATCACAATTTCTCTAAAACTACTGAACGGATTGGAATGAAATTTGTTCCGTAGCTTCCTCTAGGGCCGTAGGTGGTCTCTAAGAAATGTTTTTAAAAAAATCGAAATTGTATGGGGGGTTTGGGGGGATCAAAATTACTAAATCACGATTTCTTTAAAACTACTGAACGGATCGGAACGAAATTTAGTATGTAGCTTCCCCTAGGGACGTAGGTGCTATCTAAGAAAGGGTTTCAAAAAATTCAAAGTTTTAGGAGGGGTTTGGGGGGGTCAAAGTTACTGAATCACGATTTATCCAAAACCACCGAACGGATTGGAATGAAATTTGGTATGTAGCTTCCTCTAGGGCCCTAGGTGCTTGCTAAGAAAGGGTTTAACAAAATTCGAAATTTTATTGGGGTTTATGGGTCAAAGTTACTAAAAATCCCCATAAGAAATACATAGTGTAATTTATATTTATTGGTATAATATATTTTTTGTTAATATACATTTAACTTTGTTTTGTTTATCCGTGCAAAGCCGGATCGGGCGAGCTAGTAGTCCTTCAATATAGTTCAGATGTGTGCAAATGTATGTTGGATAAAAAGAAAACACAACGTTAACAATCACCTAGAGTTTAAAATGTATTCAATGCTCCAACGTAACTATACGAGAACGGAATTTAAATTGATCGTTATTTCCGCCAAATCCTAACCCTACGCTTAGACAGTGATGTATGTACACAATATGAAAAGGAAATATGAATTGCATAGAGTACCAGATGTCTTCTATTGATTTACATGGCGGGCGCCTAGCAAGACCACCCGGTTTCAATAGGTAATCATCCATTACGCAAGTGCTATGCCCCATCTATCAACCCTCGACTCTTCATGTCAATTTGTGATATGGAAAGCAGCTCTGTCTCATTTCATTACGGACGTAGGTCAGGTTTTTTCTTCGGTAGCAGAGTTCGCAACGGTTGACGGTAAAGGAAGCTGGCCAGTTTATAAAGTCATGTAAGTAAATGTATGTGTATATACGTACAATTTTTTATTATTTACACAAGTTAAACGCTTGAACTCTGCAAATTTTAAACCGTGACACATCAACATATATTTTGGACTTTAAACTAACTAATACATGTTTGACTCATATCACTGTTGAGTTAGATACGTTTACGATTAAAAGAAGGGATATTTCATATTTTGATTTTGGACTTGTACTGTTTTATTTGTAAATTTATTAGCTTCAACAACGATGAAATAAAAATCATACAAAAACAAAAATAATAAATGGTAGTACAAATAATAAAGCAATAATATTTTATTTTTCCGAGAGATAATTTCACCGTGTGTTATTATTAATAACACATTTACAAAAATTAATAAACGGTATCAGTTAACTGACACAAACTTTCTCCCAACTTACTGTAGTCAAAATAATATTGTTTTTAATAATTTTATTTACTACTTTTTAGAACAAAACAAAAAAATAATATCCTACCTACGTCAATCGTATAAAAAAATTATTGTCCCAGGCGGGATTCGATCGCGCGACCTTTGAATTACAGGCCGTGCTCGCTATCGTGGTGCTACCCTGTGCGGCCGCTGCCGCGATGCTAGATTGACATCACAAACTTGTTTATTTTTAAACATTTCCCCATAATAAAATTATAAAACGCCGAAGTTTTGATAAAAGCGGGTGGTGTCATTTTGTTTGGCATCTTAAGCACTATAAATACCAAAAATTTGATCAAAAACGTTAGAGCCGTTTTTGAGAAATTTGCATTTTTGTCGTTTTTATGGGTTTTCAGGGGTAAATTACCCTTAAAAATTAAAAATTCAAAAAAATTAAAAAACGCCTGGAGATATTAGGGTTGAGTACCTACATACCAAATTTCATGAAAATCGGACCAATAGTGTCCTCTCTGGTCGTGTATACATACAGACAGACTGACAGACAGACATCACTCTAAAAACACTTTTTTGGGTTCAGGGAGCACCAAAACAAAAAATTCCACTAGAAATATTTTTGGGTTCAGGGAGCACCAACACAGATAATTGCACTAAACAATTTTTGGGGGTTCTGGGAGCACCAAAACAGATAATTCAACTGAAAATTCAAATTCGAACATTTTTACGAAAACAATATTTCTCCATATACTACGTATAGGGTGGAGAAAGTAAAAAAATATGTTGACATGGGATGATTTTCATTGTCTTCAAAAAGGAAAAAATCAACTGCGAGTATTATGAGTACTTATGAACAGTGTTTAAATGGAATCAAGCGAAAAAGTGTTGTTCCATCAAGGAAATGCACCAGTTATCGCGGTGGCCAAAATCAGGGTAAGGAAACTATTGAACACCGCTGGGAAAAGTGTATTAACCTAAATGGAGACTGTGTTGAAATAAATATACTTTCAAAAATTTTGTGAGATTCTTTGTTAGATCGAGGATCTTCAGGGATCCTACATACAACTTTATAACAAATTTGAAGTAACTAATATCTTTCAAAACTCAAAATATTTTCATTTATCTAATACAAATCATGTGGGCAGACAGATTCTAAGTGAATCGATTTTAACAAAGTATATTTACTCGTATACTACATACACACAGTTGTACATACATACTAGTATACA
>JAGFPH010002510.1:151355-161765 GCA_018207615.1 Philaenus spumarius | reverse complement strand
TGTACATACATACTCGTATACTACATACACACAGTTGTACATACATATATAGGTTTGAGAGCAATTTTAACTCTTCTCAGTTCATTGCACGAGAATAAGTTTTTGGTCAAGTGGATGTCATAAATATCAAAATAAATAAATATATAAATACATTAATTCCATTTCGAAATACGAACTTCCTCTTTCTCAAAATTATTTTAAATGGATCACGTAAATTAGTTCCATGTTTGCCAAACGAAGACAAACCGCATCGTGCCCTCCGTTTTTAAGATGAATACATGAATATTAATTTTCAAAATCGTTTATCTTTAATACTCGCAATTAAGTACTACAGAAGTGTTATGATTATGAAATGTATTCCCTAAAAGGGTATTTATTGCCTACAGCGTGTATTTATTGCCTCTTAAGTGTACATATTCGCGTTTCAGACTCTATCGCCTTCCCAGACACAAAGACATACAGCCACTCAATTACTATTATTTATATGCGCATTCAGTAATGAAATAGTAATTGCATTTCAATCAATATTTATATGAAATTACTCGTTTCATCTCATAAATAAATATTGAAATCGTATAGGCCATACGCCATTGATCAATAATTAAAATACATATTGGTATTGCATAAGCGCTAAATGTTAGGAACACATTTTAAGCTTACTGAGGCCGCCTGTCTGCATAATAACTGTATAATCATGTATTGTAATGAGTTTATTACTGATTTATTATATTAACATAGCTACTGGAGTTTACTAATTACATGCATACGTAAACTGTACAGATGCAACAGCAGCAAGAATTTAAGTCGGTTCTGTATACATGCGGACCAGTTTATACCCAGTCATTCAGATTCTAATTACGTTATTTAAATATGTTTGTAATTTCAAATTCATAAGCTTTGGGTTTATCAAAACTGACGGAAATAAATAGATATCGTTCTTCAACATTGTTATGTGAAATGTTTTTAGGGAATATGAAAGATGAGTTGCTATTGCAGTGTCTCTTACGGTGGGAAATAAAGTCTGGAGTCGTAAATGAGCTCCGGTCATGGTAACCAGAACACATTTTGGAGTATCGTCAAACTCTTTATATATATACATATACATATTATGTGTGTGCTAAGTGTTTGCACCCTAACGGCCTCATTTTACGTCCAATTTGGTACTTACTATGGTTTTCTAAGTTCTTTACCCAAAAAATCAACATCGTTATGCACTTTTTTTGACCGAAAGTTTTTTTTTAGATTGTACTAAAATTAAACTCCTTTTTGGTTGTCTCAAAAATAAATATATTAGATTATTCTGCATTTTTTTTACGACTGGTTTCCCAAAAATCTTTAAAATCTTAAAATACCCTACAAGCACCCGGTATCATTTACCTCCGTTTGTCCGCTGCGGGCATAGCGAAGCAGTCCATACTCCGAGGCCGCCAGGTCGAGGTGCAAACTCGCAAAGCTAGTTTTTCCGCTGCGAGCGGAACGAAGCAGCGCGTGCGCCGGAGCTGGAAGCTGAGATGGAAACAAATATATTTCATTCAAGCAGGAAGCTATTCGCCCTCGTGAGTGCACCAATTTTCCAAATTAATAGTTGGTTGAAATCATAAAACACATCTTTTTGACAGATGTGAAATACTTGCTTTTCGCGTTGCTTTCCACGTACTTTGGAAAGATCACACTCCGATGGTACGAGAGGATTTTCCCTAAAAAAAAAATACACATATATTTTGTGGAGCTAGCAAGCAATTACTTTTCAGCAAACTTCTTACCAACCAAACCATGATCTAATATGGTATGTTTCTACGAGTTTCTGTTTACTTATTTCTTTTATCGGGTGTTATTTCTCCTCCTAATTAGAATTCTACTTTTTCATAAACCGCACTCCATTCGTGACAACTGAAAAAAATGTGTTCTGTGTTATCTTTTTCATTTTCACATTATTAAGTTCCAGGTGACTGTATGATCGCAAATTTACAGATATACTCGAAACATCTGTGCCCAGTTAAAGCTTGAATAGAAATTCGTTTCTCACGTCGTAAATGCATAAACTCTGACAGATTTAGATGAGGGAATCTAATAGCTTACCTTACCTTACAATAGCATTGGGTTCGTTTGTTTTTATCGCTATCTTAGTAGCAAATAAACTAACTTATCTATATATATTAAAAGAATTTGGTCAAAACCTATTTCCAATCGCCCAGCCTCTCCTAATGGACCGATTTTGATGATTTTTGTTTTAAAATGTGTCTTATTACCTGTAGATATGTCATCAAGCATTTACCGAAGTCCTAGGACATTAGGGCTACGCCCCAGTGGCCCTCAAAGTTTCAATGTTAATCTTATGGAAGGTCAATCTTAAGGAAGAAGAAGAAATATTTCTTTTGATTTTATCAAGGACACAAAAACAGCTGTTCGTATGAAAAGCTTAAAACAGCTGATTTTTATCAACAACTGATTTGGATCAAATCAGTATCAAATGTAGTATTACCTTTTTGAGGTTACATTGACAAACTAAAAACAAACACAAACAAAAATCAACGAAAAATGCTAACTATATTTTAATTCAATTCAAACATTGGTTGTTACAAACCTATTATATATAAAACAGCTAATTTGGATCAAAAACTGAACATAATCATTCTCAGATATGTCAAGTCTTATATATTATCATCCGTTCAGCCGCTATTCACCCGAGAAGGAGCCCCGGTATACAATCCTTCAAATTTCCCATGTTAATCTTATGGAGATAATGTTTAATGAGTTTGAGTCAGCTGCCAAATAAAACAGCTAATTTATGCTCGGTCACCTATGTACAAACGAGCAAAAGATTAACGAGATTCTTTATCGAATTTTCCACCTGCGAGCGAAGCGAAGCAGCCATCTGAGGACGAAGGCCGAGCCGGGGTTGGGACGCGGAGCGTCCAGGGGCAGAGCCCCTAGTATATTATTTAATTCATTCTTGCAAATAAAAAAAGAAAGAAATTCGTAAATTGGGTTACATCGCAAAACAAACTTGAGTCGGATATTTTAGCTTTTATTCATACAAAGGAAACTAGAAACTGCTAAAAATGGGAAATATAAACTTATAAAGCTAAGGGGTGAAAAGTTGAAGAGCACTGTTTACAAGACAAATGAGGTTAATTATTGAAACCCCAAACCACAAAAACTAAGGAACATAGTCCCACTGAGGATAATGACTTTGCTATCGAAATCTACAACAGTTTATATCAATAAACATAACTTTCCATTAAACTGCTCAGTAATTTTTTTTCCAGTTCGGGGTTTCATTTAATCTTTGATGGTTATAATATTTTAAGAGTATTTAAATATTTTTAAATTTCCGATTTTAAACAGACGGACAATAACCGCATAGTACGCCGTTACTCCGCCAAACGTTCACTGGCGGTGGTTTATAATCAATTTCTCTTCAACAATCAATAAATAAATATTAGGTTTAACGTTCCAAACTATAATTTGTGTATCTAATAGCACATACTCTACTTTGACATGCACGTCTCCGCCTCGGGCACTGGATACTAAGACAGATTGCGAGTACCAACAGGTATATCATTAAGTACGAGCGGTGTCAAGATTCACGAACTTCCATCGTGCGTTCTTCACAGTCCATTAAGTCACAAGGTTGGAAAGACTTTTGCGCGTTTAGGAAATTATCAACTCTTTGGAAGTGATATTTACAGGATAAAAACGCTTCCAACGTCGAATTAAAAGCCGTATTTGACCGGTTCACGGACGGTTAACGCTTGAGTTCAGGACCATTCTGGAGTGAAGCGTCCAGCGACTATAGGAGAACCGTTTATAACAGCTGATAGAAGAAGATGTTCATGACCCCGATGGTTTGCTTGATTTTATCTGTTGTCGGCGATTAGTTTCCACGTTATGAATACAATAAATCGGTCACCACTATTACACTGATGGGATGCTGGTACTTTATGACTCTGTTAGTAAACGAACACATTCAAGTGGCCTTAAGGCACCGTTGTAGTGATGCGAAAAATATAGAACACTAGCTGACCCGTACGGCGTTGCCCGAGATGGTTGGTATTTTCAGTCTTTTTAACGTAATTGTATTCTTTTTAAGTGTTCAGTCAGTGAGTGGTATTTGGCTTTTATATATATATATATATATAGATCTTAAATAATAAAAGCACTATTGTCATAATAATAAAAGATCTGAAATTATGATTTTAATAAATTTGATCCCCTCAACCCCTCCTAAAATTTCGAAATTTTGCATACCCTTTCTTAGTGAGCACCTATGGCTATAGAGGAAGCTACATACCAAATTTCATTTCAATCCGTTCAGTAGTTTTGAAGATATCGTGATTTAATAACTTTGATCCCCCCAAATCCCTCCTAAAATTTCGAACTTTTTGAAACCCTTTCTTAGCGAGCGCCTATGGCCCTAGAGGAAGCTACATTCCAAATTTCATTCCAATCTGTTCGGAAATTGTGATTTAGTAATTTTTACTTATCAAATCCCCCTAAAATTTCCATTTTTTTAAAACCCTTTTTTAATGAATACTTAAGGCCCTAGAGGAAGCTACATACCAAATTTAATTCCAATCCGTTCGGTAGTTTTGAAGAAATCGTGATTTAATAACTTTGATCCTCCCAAACCCTCCCTAAAATTTCGAATTTTTTCAAAGCCTTTCTTAGTAAGCACCTATGGCCCTAGAGGAAGCTACATACCAAATTTTATTCCAATCCGTTCGGTAGTTTTGAAGAAATCGTTTTTAATAACTTTGATCCCCCCAAACCCCACTTAAATTTCGAATTTTTTCAAACCCTTTCTTAGTGAGCACCTATGGCCCTAGAGGAAGCTACATACCAAATTTAATTTCAATCCGTTCGGTAGTTTTTGAGAAATCGTGATGGGTGAGTATTTCGCTTTTATATTATATAGATACTCTTAAAGTAAGTTATATTTCGATTTGTCGACATGATCAATATTTCGGCTGTCCGCTAGTCAGTATAAATATTTCGCAGATGATGATTATATAAAACTTAATGGTAATTCATTATAATAAATAACAAATACTGAAAGCGATGGTATTTTCCTCCATCTTGAATTTAACTGAATTTCTTTATTGGACAGGTAGTAATAAATAACTTATTTAAAATGAAAATTCAACACAAAATTTACATTTTAACAATTGTGAAGCCGATTTTCATTATCTTCTTTATAAAAAGTTTCAACAAGATATAATTTTTTAAATAAACAAAATCAGTTGCGTACGTCCTTAATGAAAGAAGATCATCAAAATGGTTGTAAATCATTAAATTGTAGTTTAATATAAGGTATCATCCTAGTATTTGGATAACCTAATAGAACTCCGATCCAATGCAATATTTCAATCTACTGTAAATTTGACGATAGTGGCGATATCTATTGGGGAAACGACGGAAGCGGTGTGAAGCACCAATGCTACCAATGATTTCTCCTTAGCGCTACCTCGTGGCGCGATCATGCACTATTTTCCCGACAACCTTTTTTCGGCACACAGCCCCCGTATGCATGCATGATCTATTTTATTATTCATGATCTATGGTATCATACACTAATATTCCATTTAAATAATTAAAGTTAAATTCAACGCAATAGTAGGACTAATAATAATCATAATAATTTATAATTTTGACTATAGATTCAGTACACCACATAGTGAATATCCTAAAAGTATTTGACTTATGAAATTTCCTGCGATAATTTTAGACGTGCCCAGACATTGGATACACATGGTTCATTGTTCCATCAAAAGAATATAAGAGTATTTCCTTATTTTGTAAATTAAAAATATATTTTTTTAAATAGACATAAAATGTTTTTAAAATAAAAAGCCATCTGATTTACAGTGTAATTTCTTTGTAATTAGCCGTAGATCAGAGGCATGACAACATCGAAAGTCATCGAAAAAGTTATCTGACTTTTTTTTAATAAAAAAGTGCGAGTGGCAGTATAGTATTATTAACATAATATTGCCTTACTTTATATTGGTCAAGTCTTTTTTCAGGAAGACGTTACAGTCTTCCCTGAGTCTTAGCCTGTATATGAATCAAAAGCAAAACGTTAACGCGCCAAGGCACTTTGGACGCATGCGCGTAAGATCAAATTATGTCATCCTTGTCCTGATCAATCAGGTTAGTTTGGATTAAAGAAGAACACAATTATTGGGTTTTGGCAAAAAGTGGGAAGAAGTGGGTGGTAAAACTACAGACTAGACACAACTATCTGAAAAGCACTTCCGCATAATAGGTCTGGTAATAAATAAAGTACATCATCAAAATGAAGATAAGGATGACACGTCTTTCTATGTATTACGATGTCCTGGCACCATTGAGGCAATATCTGGTTACTCTGACACTGGTTACACAGAAGAATAAGATCCGATTCTTGGTTCAAGTGGATGTTTCCTCACTCACAACCCTCTGTAATGGTTGGCGAAGCCATCTTCCCAAATTTTGTAAATTCTTCTCCTCCGAAAAAAATAGACTGATTTACATAACATTTAGCCTACACGGTCTTCATGGTTTGAAGAGTGCACCTCTCCAATTTCAATTTGATATCTCTTGTTCTGCAAAAGTTGTTCAAGTTTTTCAAACATGTCTGCATGTGTCATGCGCTGTTTGCTATGCAGCTCTCTCAGCTGTTCAACCAGCCTATGTATTTCCTCCACTTTCAATACATAATTTTTGACCAATCATAATCATCTCCATCTTAAAATTGCAAAACTAATGCGCGCGCAGTTAACCAATAGTTTTGCTATCGAGTTTTTAGCTAAACGCTGACGTTGTATTCCACTAAGAATTAGTAAAAATACCTAAATAATAAAAAATTATAAAAATTAACACAAAAAGTCCTAAATATTTTCTACATCTACGTCGTTAGCTCTGGGTAATGCTAAAAGATAATTCTATCATTCTATCTACTAATACAAAAAACTAAACACGTTATTTAAACGAAATTAAATTTATATTAATAAATAATTCTATTGAAACAGTGATCGTGGCTCCAGGCATAGGGATTATAGTTATAGGGATTATAACTAGGGAGTAATATAACACGTTATCTTAACGCAATGTGTAAAGGAACAGACAACATACGATATATAACGGAACAAATCTTATGCACAACTGAACATATATAACACGTTACATTGTACTTACATAAAGACGGCTCAAACGGTATTCATACACTTTTAGTCTGACATATATTTTGACTTTTGATTGGGGACGATATCTAGAAATTTCGGGTCATAGTTTGGAATAGTTTGGAAAATTTCCCTGTACATAATTTCAGGGTAATAATTGTTGTTTGCTGATTTAATTAACAGAGGACAATTACTTAAGACAATTTTTGCAAAATATAAGTCAGTTTTTGTTTAAAATCGACATATTTCCCGTCAAAATTTTCATTTGTCTTCATGACGAAATAAGCAGTGGTTTCAAATCAGTCTGCTCAAATATTTAAATCTATATTATATACAGGGTGTTTCACGGGAACCCTGACAAACTTCAGGAAATGGTTCCTTGTAACAAGGGAAGAAAAAAATGTTATATAAACATAGGTCCCAAACCCATTTTTTTCGTACTTATAGCTGAAAATAGTTTTTTTCCAGATTTCCATGTAGTTCTAGTGTTTTTTTACCTCTAGACAAAAATTGAGTAGAGATATTGTGTTAAAACTTATACTGGTAGTTGGAGCAGAAAATTCTGCAGACATACCATTGTTTTTCAGTCAGAAAATAACAAAAATTATTCGGTGGTTGCCTTCAAAATTGTAAAATGAATTAAAAAAATTAAAGCTTAAAAAAGGTTTTTTTTTATTTCAAAAGCTTTTATGTGAAAACTACTTGACAACTTGGGCTGCAACCTTACCAAAAGTTGTCAAATTTTATGTAGAATAAGATTTTTTGTTTGATTTTTCAATATAAAATTGGTAACAGAAGTAATTGCTATGCATATGTAAAAAGTGTATTGGCCTTATTTTCTAAATCCAACTACTCCCTTAGTGTTATTTAATATTACTATTAATTAACACATGGTTTCAAGCTGGGTATACAATCACTAATCAGCAGTCTTTAGTCAGCTGATTGACCCCATTGTTGACAGTTTTTATTTGTAAACAATATTTTAGAACTAGCCTTCTTTATAGTAACAATCATTTCAAAATATGTTTACTAATAGTGAGTACGCTGATATGCACTTTGTGTACGGCTTTTGTAATGGAAGTTCAAGAGCAGCTGTTGTTGAGTATGGCAGAAGATTCCCCAACAGGCGTGTACCTAACAGGCAAGTATTTACGGACATACATAACCGTTTGAGTGAGACAGGTTCTTTTAATAAACGTAAACCTGGTAATGTTATTCAAACACCAGTTGAGGCGGAAGAAAACATTCTGGATTCTGTTCAACGAAGCCCAGGTACTAGCGTAAGGAGGCTTTCAACACAACACATTGTATCTTCTACTCAGGCTTGGAGACTTTAAATAATGAAGGTTTGTACCCTTATCATCTACAGAAAGTCCAGGCTCTTCACCTCGGCGATAATATTAGGAGGCCTGTGTTTTGTCGTTGGATTGCAGCTTATCGTCGGTTGGGTTAATACTCTTTACAGACGAGGCTCAATTTACCCGGAATGGTATTAACAATTGGAAAAACACTCACATATGGGCTGAAGAAAATCCACATGCTACTGTAAAAACAAACTTTCAACGAAGATTTTCAGACAATGTTTGGTGCGGACTTATTAATGACAAACTTATAGGACCTTACATTATAGATGGGGTGTTAAATGGTGTAACGTATTTACTGTTTTTATTACGGTTATACGGTTATGTATGTCCATAAATACTTGCCTGTTAGGTACACGCCTGTTAGGGAATCTTCTGCCATACTCAACAACAGCTGCTCTTGAACATCCATTACAAAATCCGTACACAAAGTGCATATCAGCGTACTCACTATGTTTGGGACCTATGTTTATATAACATTTTTTTCTTCCCTTGATACAAGGAACCATTTCCTGAAGTTTGTCAGGGTTCCCGTGAAACACCCTGTATAAAAGCGAAGTACCACTCACTCACTGACGCACTCATCACGATTTCTCAAAAACTACCGAACGGATTGAAATGGAATTTGGTATGTAGCTTCCTCTAGGGCCATAGGTGCTCACTAAGAAAGGGTTTGAAAAAATTCGAAATTTTAGGGGGACTTTGGGGGATCAAAGTTATTAAATCAAGATTTCTTCATAACTACCGAACGGATTGGAATTAAATTTGGTATGTAGCTTCCTCTAGGGCCATAAGTGTTCATTAAAAAAGGATTTTTTTTAAATGGAAATTTTAGGGGGGTTTTGGTGGTAAAAATTACTAAATCACTATTTCTCAAAAAAAACCGAACAGATTGGAATGAAATTTGGTTTGTAGCTTACTCTAGGGCCATAGGTGCTCACTAAGAAAGGGATTGAAAAAATTCGAAATTTTAGGGGGGTTTGGGGGGGATTAAATTTATTAAATCACGATTTCTTCAAAACTACCGAACGAATTGGAATGAAATTTGGTATGTAGCTTCTTCTAGGGTCATAGGTGCTCACTAAGAAAGGATATGAAAAATTTCGAAATCTTAGGAGGGGTTTGGGGGATCAAAGTTACTAAAATCATAATTTCAGATAGCGTAGTCTTTTTTTTTCATGACCACAGTAGGATACACACGGGTATTCAACAAACACTTAACAAGGATACAATTATGTTAAAAAGACTGAAAATACCAACCACCACGGGCAACGCCGTACGGGTCAGCTAGTGAATGTATAAATGTAAAAAGTAAAGCACATTTAATATCATTACCATTAGAAAATCTGTTGTACTTATCAATTTTAATAACATACTTTTAATGTTCTAAAACAATTGTCTAGAGAGTGGATTATATTGTTATTCCTTCTGAGCAAATTTGATCTGTCACCCTTAACACTTACTAAAGAGTCTATAAAATCATATTATAACAATTACGTAATATTTTTTTTAATAATCTAAAACATATACATAAATCATTGCTCGTACATTCGATTAACTAATAATTTAAAATACTGACACATTTTAAAATTCACATTTACATGAATATTCATACATAGTACATACATACGAGACTAAATAGTGTAACAAATTAATATATGATTATTTCGAGTATAGCCTGTGTTTTAATTGAAAGTGAGTGGAAATAAATAGGTCATCGAGTGCGCATGCGCGTGCTGTACCGTGGTTCATCTTGTACACTTCCTCCGCAGCTTGGGCGGATGCCAGTCTACCTACATTACTTGTAATCATTTAATTACTTCAAGTTGCACATTTTTTTCTTTTCGTCTTCTTGTCGCCTTTCACTTGTCCAACGCACTGCAACA
>JAGFPH010002510.1:131971-142598 GCA_018207615.1 Philaenus spumarius | reverse complement strand
ATGGACGTTTTTGGTACAAATTTGTTTGAAATCGATCGATTAGTTTTCTCTCTAGATAATAATAATAATATTTATTAGTTTATCTCCTAAATTACTATCACCTCTCCTACCCCTCCTACAATTATGAAGTCACAGTGAATCTGTTTAATAATTTAAATATGTTTGTGAGAAAGTATGTGCCAGTTCCTGGTACCGTTTATTTCTATATGACCTTGTCACAGACCTCCAACAAGAACTACTTACAGGGACTATATTATGGAGTATACAATTTCTGATTGACATTTACATCAGCCAACATATTATTAAGTTTTACTATCCATTTTTTTCCAAAAATTATGGCGGTTGTTTTTTCTAGTATGTTTTTATGATTGGTTTAAGTAAGTAAATCCCCGATACACTTTTACACATTTGACGTTTTCCTTCGAGAATGAATAACTATTTGCGGATTCAAGTGTATATTAGTTTGGTATTATATATTAGTTATGGATTTGATACAGTACATTTATATTAATAATTTAAATATGTTTAAATATGTTACTGCAATCTCTTGAGGCAGACATATTATGAGAAAAACTGTAATTTTTCA
This sequence comes from Philaenus spumarius, assembly GCA_018207615.1. Taxonomy (NCBI): domain Eukaryota; kingdom Metazoa; phylum Arthropoda; class Insecta; order Hemiptera; family Aphrophoridae; genus Philaenus; species Philaenus spumarius. The sequence goes on along the minus strand of JAGFPH010002510.1, from coordinate 142,012 downwards.
TAAATCTGAATGAACATTGGTAACTATTGGTAAATCAACAATAAACAACAATGAAAAATATGTGTCGGTTTCTTCCAATTTGGTGTGACAGCGTATGCTCTAATTGTTTTTTTATAGTTTCAAAATAGCGAAACTTTTCATTAATAGCTGATAAATAATTCATTGAATATGATCATTATCAGAAAATATCCTGTATCGGGAATGCCTGTTAAGATGCATTAGCACTGGTATTTGGTAATTAACACTATACGCAGGGCACCGTATTCCAAAACTGAGTAAAAAGAACTGGAGGAAAGGTGTCATCTATACAGTACCAGTTATACTTGCCAATTGGTTAGGATTCTCTTATTTCAGTTAGACATAAAAGAGAGTAATACAATACAGTAATTATACAGTTAATTAGGTTCTAAGAGCTGAATAAAATAAGAGTAACCAGAAACAAAATGCTTGCACTATTCTAACCTCTTTCACCCTATATAACTCTCTTCGAAATTTCACCTCCTCAAGATTTCTATTTGAAATACAGTACAGTAACTATACAGTTAATTAGGTTCTAAGAGCTGAATAAAATAAGAGTAACCAGAAACAAAATGCTTGCACTATTCTAACCTCTTTCACCCTATATAACTCTCTTCGGAATTTCACCTCCTCAAGATTTCTATTTGAAATACAGTAATTACCCATCAGAGCCGGGTACTAAGTGTGTAACCACAATGAATCACTTGGGCAAGAGACTAATTAAATAAATGCTACTGTTGCAGCGGCCTACCTAGATAGTAGGTGTAGTCGACGAAAAGGTCATGCTTAAAACCTGATCATTTTGTAATCACCGCATGGTAGCCGGAGTGAATCATTGTGTTACATTTCCCGGGACAGTTAACGGTTAATTCAATTAAATAAATGCATAATTTAAACAATATAACCGTTGAGTAACCTTGGTCGCCTTTGGAATGAACGTAATTCGATGCGGAAGATGAAATGTCGTTATATATATTACACGGATTTCTATTAATCAATTTATGTTTTATAAATTAAATAGCCACTTATTTTTTTAATATAAGCTATATTTTGTATTTAAATCTTTTTTCATATAATTAGTAATCAAATATTCATGCACGTTTTTTGCATGGACTGTAAAACTGCAGGAACCTTACAAAAAATGTTTAGTAAAACTAAGTCTAGTCTTAAAAGGGTCTTCTATACCTTGCGTAAAACAGCAAAAATATGCACTTCGTACTACCGTGTTTCGGACGCCGTTTTTCAACCTAAAAAGTTGTGGAACATCTTAAATTGTTCTTAAAGCCTGTGTGCTTTTGTCTAATATCTCATAATTGAAATAAATCGACTGCAACTCATTTTAATCAACAGTTTAACTGAGTAAAAATCGATTATTTTGAATGCATTTTTTTGGGAGTTTTAAGCAATAATTTCCATATTTTAAGCTAACACGTAAAAAATATAAAGCCTTCTTTATAACTTAAAGTATTTTCCCAAATTATTAATTTATAAATAGAATCCGAAACACGTTATTACGAATGCATGGTTCAACGATTTTGCTGCTTGAGTCAGGCCTTTTTGTATTAAAATCATACTGTACACTCGAGAGTTTTATTCAAGGTAAAGAAGAGCCTTAGACTAATATAAGAAAAATTGCAGGTGGTTTTAGGTGTGCATAAAAGTTCTATTCGTGGGAAACTGAATCTTTATTGATCTTAATTATTTCTTAGTTTAAGCTTAGCTACAATCAAGATTGTTAGGAGTTAAATGTTGCCTTATTTAATTCACAGTTAATACTTGTGTATTTTATTACTTTACGGTTTATCTAGATTTAAACCTATGTTTGACAATTCATTTACACAAGTTTAATGAAATTGTATTTTGTAATTACTTTATAGCCCAGTCGGTGTAGGTTACAACTACCAGTAATTTACAGTACGGCTGATTTTTTTTTATAAGTACCTTAAAGTAAGTAGATTAATATAAAAAAAAAGTTTACCAGTCTATCGATTTCCCAAAGTCGAAAAAAATTTAAAAACATTTTTTTCGATTATCATTAATATTTTGAGCTGGGAAATGGCTCATTAAGCCAATTTAGAATGAGCCAACGCTTCATATATGAATGAGATTTCAACTTTTAGTGATTTCCCCTGCTGAAAAATACATACCTGCATTATCGATTTTTTTCCAGACAAACCATTGCTCGGAGGAAAGATATACATATGACCTTTTTTATTGAAAAATACTTCCCCTACACGGTGGTATTTTTATTTTTATTTATCTTCATCCCAGCTCGAAAAATTAAGGATAATCGGAAAGAAATGTTTGTCGATTTCCTTTTTCGACTTTGGGAAATCGATAGACTGGTAAACAAACTTTTTGATATATTAATCTACATACTTAAAGGTACTTATAAAAAAATCAGCCATATTGTAAATTACTGGAACTTTTGGTCTAAAATTACCCCTACCGACTGGCCTAATATTCAAATGGGACAGTGGTGATTCATAGTTTCTTATTGTTTTTATTTTTTAATTTTTTTTTTTTATAAATTTCACGTAATTTAACCTTAAATAATGAATAGTTTGAAAAGCAGATGAAAAATTGTATCTGCGCTAAATATATTCCATCAGTTTAACAACGTTTATAAAACAGAAAAATATTACCCTTTTTTTGTCACTCATTCCAAAAACTATAACAGCCAAATTCAAAATTTTAAAAATGTCTGTGGTTTTTACAAAATGTCTGTCTGTATGTCTGTATGTATACAAAGTTAGAGCGAAAACTATTGGACCGATTTCAAACAAATGCGCACCAGACATGTCAAGTAGGCCTGTATAGATGCACGAAAAACGGTTTTGAACATTTTTGAAAAACAACCCCCTTTTTGGCTAACCCCCCCCCCCCCCCAAAATCATTTTGATACAATTTGGCTTGTTAATGTACCCTTCCATATTCAAAAAACCGCATCGTTCTAAAAAATTCTCGTTTAGCTAATAATAATAATTAATTTTTGGGGTTTTTGGCCATAAAGGGGGTTGTTTTTCAAAAAATTTCAAAATCTTTTTTCGTGCATCTATACAGGCCTAATTGACATATTTGGTGCAAATTTATTCGAAATCGATCGAATATTTTTCACTTTAGGTAATAATAATATTCATTATTTACTCTCCTACTTTAATTTACTATCCCATCTCCTACTTTAATACAATTATGAAGTTACGGTTGGGGGTATATACTCGTTGGTGTGCAAAGCACGCAATGCACTGCGTATTGATAATATTCCCAATATGCGGTTTGGCGTGCGAAGCACGGAATGCATTGTGTATTGAAAATACTCCCAATACGGGGGTTGGCGTGCAATGCACTGTGCGTCGGCCACTTCTCAAAGTGTTCAGTGTCAAGCTCACATGTGCGAAGCAGTGGACGTTTGTGAGAAATATGTACTAATTTAAATATGTTTGTGAGAAAGTATGTGCCAGTTTCTGGTACCGTTCATTAATATTGCGAAACCGTTTTGCCTAATTCACTGGTAGTATTTACATTTAATCATGGTCTTTGTAAGGTCGGTTGTCTATGTGATAACGAATCGTTTGCTAATTCGATATCACAGACCCACTAATAATTTGTCAGTCCAGTACAGATGCAGAAGCCTTCACTGTGCGTGTAATTATTTTCGATCATTTGGGAAAAAACCAATAAGGAAACTTGTTACTTACCTACATAAAGGTGTATAATGTCTAACATATCTCCCAAAAAAAACACTTCGCGTTAAAAAAAGAACGCCAAGAAAGCTCTTAAAAAAAAAGAATGATATCATAAATAGGTCGCCAATATTAAGTAAATATATGTACAAGTAACTATGTAATGATAAACTAATAATATTCTTTGAAACAATATATATTAGGAGATTAAAATTTAAACGAAAAACTTTTCCGCTACAATCAATCACATTTACTCGTGGAATGAAAATATGAGTTACAAAAAAAATATAAATTAAACTTTTAAAAGAAAATATAGTAGCCTATTCAATGTGGTGCTTTCCTCATTTTCTCTTATTACATTAAAATTGGCTTACTGCTTTCCTTTTCTCATTTTATCTCCAAGATTATACCCATTGGCGTGGAGTACTGATTATGTTGTCAAGGCAATTTAAGTTTTCAAGATACTCCACGCCAATATGTGGTATCTTGGAGGTAAAATGAGAAAAGGAAAGCAGTAAGCCAATTTTAATGTAATAAGAGAAAATGAGGAAAGCACCACATTGAATAGGCCACTATATTTTCTTTTAAAAGTGTAATGTATATTTTTTTTAAACTCATATTTTCATTCCACGAGTAAATGTGATTGATTGTAGCGGAAAAGTTCTTCGTTTAAATTTTAATCTCCTAATATATATTGTTTCAAAGAATATTATTAGTTTATCATTACATAGTTACTCGTACATATATTTACTTAATATTGGCGACCTATTTATGATATCATTCTTTTTTTTAAGAGCTTTCTTGGCGTTCTTTTTTTTAACGCGAAGTGTTTTTTGGGGAGATATCATAATTTTTTGTTAAATTATACAAATATAATAATAAAATTATGAAACAAAGGTATTGTTTTATTTTATATGAGGTTGGTAAACTTTTAAATAAAATTTTAAGTAAAGTTTATAAACAGGTTTTGATTAATTGTTATTTTTTATGAAAATAAATTTGTTAATTTGTTTTAAGTCTCATTGACTGGAACGGCTACTAAGGCGGCATTTTTGGGCCTAAAATAATTTTTCTTTTGAAATTACTTCCGATATATATTAACACCTAAATATAAATATATTCATGCATCTTTGATAATTAAATTTTATGTCGCTTCAAAATTACATCTTCCTAGGTATATCCCTATATATTTTGTGAATGGACACTGAAATTGCTTATTATTATACTATAATATTACTTTTCCTAGATATAATAAATGTGATAACATACGAAACACGTTAAACAAGAAACATGTATTATTTATTTATCAATTATATTAGCACATTAAAGAAACATTTTCACCATGATAATGTAATACTAATAATATTGATTATAATAAAACATATTTTACTTTTGAATTACACTGTTAAATTAGTTCTTTAAAATTCATTAGTTCTTTTTCTCAAATATAATGTGATATATATCTTTAGCTGAAGGAGGCCACCTATCTTGTAATATGTTGTTGTCGTTAGCACGATAAAACTGATTTTGATATTTTATTATGCTGGTATAGTGCCCAGAAGATATAGTTTCTCCATGATAAAAATTGCACTTTTGAGTATGTAGGAGCTTTCACTGATTTTGACAACATTTGATGGGAGAGAATTAAGTTTAAAATTTTGGATTTTTCCTATATTGATCCATAGTTTCAAACTAAATATAAGAAATTGGCTAGCAGTTTTGATTTAAATTTTTTGCAATTGTGTTCCAACAGATGAACATGATGGACAAGTTGTATTATCCAAGTTGTTCCAATCTTGAAGATTCAGCAGATCTGATATAGTTGCTTTGTTGGTGTTAATGGACAGCGGCAAATACGAATGCATCTCATCTTGTCGCCGAAATTCATAAAGACATCATGAGCATTTTACCAGAGTGCTTAAAATCACCTCAAAATGTTTAATTAAAATATCATATTTACAAATTAAGTTTGAACAAAATTCGCTTGCATCTTGTTGCTGGTCTAAAGTAAACGGGACACCAAGTTGATCACGCAAGTCTTTACAATTCAGTAGGCCTACATTTGAGAAGTAACCAGCTGCCAATATCTTCATAGGAGGATTTCCGTCCAGTTCAAGCAATTCTAGAATAATGGGCCTGCATATGAAAAGTGCCTGCAAGGTTGCATTTGCATAGCACGAAACTCCTTTATCCTTTATCCCGAAATTGGGATGTAGTCATTTATTTGAAGCATGATCTCTTGGTCCTTAAAATATTTGATTTTGCCCTCCTTCCATACAATATCTTTGCGTGATGTAAACCTACTTTGATGGACCGATATGTGTAGAAAATCTTATTATATTCAATAATTCAAGCTTTAGCAGCTTTACAATTAGATGGGTCAAAATGTATCAGCTGGAGACCAGCCAATGTTGTTACTCTTGAAAGAGGTACATATGTTTGACCGGGAGCAAAGATAGATTTGCCAATATCAGAAATAGCTGAATTGATTGAAATTTCTTGACATTTATGCACTGTAATGGCATATGCAACTGTTAAAGGGAATTGCTTACGAAACATAAAGGCTTTTATAAATAGCTCAAATTTTGACTGTGTCCTTTCAACATCATAACACCTGTTTCAAAATATTACTTGAACAAATTCTAATTTACCTTCAGTGTCATGTTTAAAATTTTGCACTATTCCAAGGGAACCATTAACTAAACCAGTCGTAGCATTAAAATTTCTATTTAGCATTACTCTGCAGTTTTTTTTTTTAAACGGCTGATCAACATCGTAATGACATAATTTACTTACAATGATTGTGCACTTCTATTTCTTTAAGACGTAAACGTTTTTGTTCACTGATTCCTTTTTAGGCATTCTTCTTTCTAATTCCAAACAGATATACACACAAACACACGAAGGTATTTCCATATTTTTCATTAATATTTTTTCCATATATTTGAATAATTTTTATGTTTTGCGTTTTTTTACTAATTAATAATAATAATAATTTGTACTATAATTTAGTACTAAATAATTATATTAATATTTAATTGTATTGTTATAATAGTGGGATTTCAAGAAATTATAACATTAAAGTGTTATATGACCATTATAATGACTATATAGTGACCATTACACAAGTCATATTTTCCAGGATTAAATAAGATAAAAATTTAATTATTAAAAATTGTCAGTTACAATTTGATAAACAATGCTCTGTTAGAAAGTTAAAAACTAAATCAACTCCTGTAATTAATTACGAGCCTAGGTACATCCGAGAGTAACAAAATATTATAACAGCTGATGTCACCCATCATCTGTAATACCTAAACAAAATCTAGCCTAGATTATACTTTGAGGTTATGTTTACAATCAAAACAAACTTCTTGTAATGTCTGAATGTTAATTGTATTTTGTATATAACCTAATGTAGGCTATAATAATATGTTATATAATTGAAATTGTTAATATAAAATGCATACAACCTTTTATTATCAATATAATATTAACGTTTACCAAATTTAAAGAAGAAATACCTATTCGTTTAGCTTCGGAAACATTCGTACATCTTCGTATGTAACATTTACAAAATCATATGGCTAATATACTCAGTCTAATGTACCAATCTAACTTACATAGGAAAAACTATTTCGGCGATATTTTGAGTTTCATTGCAGCTACCTTTATTTTTCTTGTACATTATTCATCTCCATTGAAAGGAGATGTGTTTAAAGCCATCACCGAGCTCTCTACTCGAAAAGGTGAGGTAGTTATTGGGTCTGACAGAATAGGCGGGAAATATGAAAAAAACTATGAATAATTTTTTGATGATTATCTACTGTTTTTAATGACTCGAAAAGGGGGTTTAGCTTGACCTAGAAAGTTGAATGAAAGATCAAATCACCTAATTTTACAACAAATAATTTGATTTTAAACTAAAATTTACCATTTTTAATTTTTAAAATGGTATTTTTAAGTGGTCAATAACATGGTAGCTATGTTTTCCGTATGTTATAGCACGGCCGTTTTTTTTTCTTGGCGTTCCGCAAAACGGCCGTTTTGCTTGATTATATACGCTGTTTAGCAAGTTACAATACTAACTTTGTGCTAAAATTCGCCAAAAATATTAAATTAACCCCAATCCAAAAGTGTTCTTTACCTTTTTTGTAGAGAAAGGTTCAAAGAATTCATATATGCAATTAAAAAATGTATTTACACAAAATTGTAAAAGTAATTAGTTCAAGAAACAAAAAATGTTCAGTAACGAAAGGAAAAAGTTCAACTTTAGGCAGGGCTTTATTCGTAATTTTTCCAAAACCGGAACGCTGCCGAACTAAACGAAAATACTCCCCCGGAAAATTTTTGAAATGTTCAATTCTAAAACCCCTATTTTACGTATATCTTTGGCGAGCTAAAGGGTGCAGATAATATGCTTACTTTTTATAAGAAAAGTAGGCCTAAACACGTATATGTACTGTAACTATTTTTTAACTTGTACATAGCACATAGCAAATTTTAAAGACACATATAATTTTAAGCAAAAACTTGGCAAAATGTGTCTTTTTTAGTTAATAACCTTTATCAGACATTAAAATCCTGGGTAAAAGATTATAAACCTAAGCGATGTTTATGTATTATACCAAGAAATTACTTTTCTTACACAAAAACAATTAAACACACAAGCAAGCTTTAGGCTATCGCGAGAACAAAACACACACGCTAAATCACCGTGCGGCCAATGTACCTACGTTTAAATATGTTTCTCTTTCGGGGTGTCTTTCGACCTTGTATTTGTGACGGCGTTTGTTAGTGTACATCAATTGTTTGTATGTATTCCGTGCTGTCCTCTCATTTGGGATATTTACTATTTAATTAATTAATCGTGAAATTAAATGAGTTATTCCAGAAGTATTAATCACTAAAAGTGGTCCAAATTATATCACATTTGGTCTTATTTTGATTACAATAATCTCATTAATATACTGTATTATATAAACTTTTTCATGCCAAACAAGTTTATTATATAAAAGTTTAGTATCGCTGGTTTTTAAACTTTTCGGCCGCCTCGACTTTGAATCATCGGGCTCTTATCTGTAGTTGCGAGGCTGGCAAAAATATGTATGGTGCTTCCAAGTTGTCCCATTTCGATTCCGAGTTGAGTTAAAATGTGGGAAACTTTACTATAGTTGGCTCGCATAGTCGCAACGCACTGTACTGTAGTATTGTGGGTATATCTTGAGGTTTTTTGATTGGCGATTGGCGGACGTAAAATTCTGAACTTAGTGTTGAATTAATGTGATTGAGGGAGTGGATGGTCCAGTGCAACGTTACAACAAAATGTACAAAAAATTCGGTACCAGTAAACGTCTGACTTTAGGCCTACATAACAAGTAGTAAACATTTTTTGTAATTTGTTTCATAAGTGTAAAAAAGTTTCGTAATTTAGTTATAAATAGAACTGTATAAAAATATTTATCAATTTCAAATTTGGTATTTTGAAAATAACTGTTTTTATGTTCCTACTACAAGGCTGCTAACAAAACATGCCAAAGTTTGAAATGTAATTTCGGAATATATGCTTTGACCAAAAATGAAATATTATTATAACAAAATGTAGAGAATAAATCAAAGAATTGAACTGTATAATTGTAAATTATCTTTTCATAAAAGTGTTAGACTAAGAATTATTTGAATTTCGAAAGTGAGGTAAATCGCACCCATGCTGTGAATACAGAAGCGGTCGCCTATTACTAGGGTTACCATAAGTTTGTCCAGACCAAATCCGAACATTAATATATAAGGGGCAATATAATACTATACTGGAGGCTTAAATGGCAAGATAATCAATTAATTTTAATAAACCGCTTTGAAAATAGAAGCATGTTTAATGCTTACAATGAGTGAAAAATTAAAAAATTTAATATTTAAAATGCTGCAATGATATCATATTTTCACAAAATAACTAATTATTCCAATTACTTAAAATTATTGATTCAATAAACCAGCAAAATAGATAGATGCAGGTCGATTATTCATTTGTTACTGGGTCTAGCACCTTCCTCGGTTCTTTGATATTTTTCGGAAGACATAATTTCCGACCCTTTCTTCGTGGCTTCATCATTTTTTTATAAAAATTCGATGCTGTGTTCAGTATTTAAGTTAGCGGCGTATATTTGCTGGTCAGTTTTTTTATCCCCCCCCCCCATGTCGGGGCGCCGGAACCATGCTTCGCACAGGGCGCCATTTACCCACGGACCGCCCCTGAGCTAAACGAGAATTTTTAGAAAGATGCAGTTTTTTGCATATGGTAGGGCACATTAAAGGCTACAAATAAGCCAAATTTTATCAAAAT
>JAGFPH010002510.1:79200-96503 GCA_018207615.1 Philaenus spumarius | reverse complement strand
TATACTAGTATGTATGTACAACTGTGTATGTAGTATACGAGTGTACAACTGTGTGTATGTAGTATACGAGTATGTATGTACAACTGCGTGTATGTACTATACGAGTATGTATGTACAACTGTGTGTATGTAGTATACGACTATGTATGTACAACTGTGTGTATGTACTTTGTTAAAATCGCTTCATTTAGAGTCTGTCTGCCCGTTTGATTTGTATTAGATAAATTAAAATATTTTTAGTTTTTAAAGATATTAGTTACTTTAAATTTGTTATATAGTTGTATGATGGATCCCTGAAGATCCTCGATCTAACAAAGAATCTCACAAAATTTGGGAAAATATATTTATTTCAACACAGTCTCCATTTAGGTTAATACACTTTTCCCAGCGGTGTTTAATAGTTTCCTTACCCTGTTTATAGTGAGCCCCTTCGAGCAGCCTCTTCATTGTTGCCACCGAGCCATTTATTTAAGTTTGGAAAGAGAAAATATTACGAGCGGGTTAGATCTGGTGAATGTTGTGCTTGAAGAAGCAATTCAAACTTTTAACCAATTGATTTTGGCCACCGCGATAGCTGGTGCATTTCCTTGATAAAACAACTCTTTTCCCCTTGATTCCATCATTTAAACACTGCTCATAAGTTCTCATAATACTCGAAGTTGATTTTTTCCTTCTTGAAGACAATAAAAATTATCCCATGTCAACATATTTTTTAATTCGTGTAAATGTGTTATTTATAATAATACATGGTGAAATTATTCCTCGGAAAAATAAAATATTATTGCTTTATTATGTATAGCCTACTACCATATATTGTTTTTGTTTTTGTAAGATTTTTATTTCATTGTTGTTGAAGCTAATGAATTTACAAATAAAACAGTACAAGTTCAAAATCAAAATATGAAATATCCCTTTTTACTTTCTCACTATAACTATAGTACCGGTATAGAGAAAGTATAGTGATCGCAAAAAAATCAATGTTGAGATTTTTGTGAAAATATCCGTTTTGGGACCCCCTGAGTCCAAAAAAGTGTTTTTTACAAAATGTCTGTCTGTATGTATGTCTGAATGTATACAAAGCAAGAGCGAAAACTATTAGATCGTATTCAAACAAATTTGCACCAGTCGTGTCAAGTAGGCCTGCATAGATGCACGAAAAACGGTTTTGATATTTTTTGAAAAACAACCCCCTTTTTGGCAAAAAAAACCCACAAAAAATCAGTTATTATTTTTTTACAAAAAACGGCTCTAACGATTTTGATAAAATTTGGCTTATTTGTAGCCTTTAATGTACCCTACCATATGCAAAAAACCGCATCTTTCTAAAAATTCTCGTTTAGCTAATAATAATAATAACTGAATTTTGGGGGTTTTTGGGCCATAAAAGGGTTTGTTTTTCACAATTTTTCAAAACCTTTTTTCGTGCATCTATTCAGGCCTAATTGACGTGTTTGGTGCAAATTTGTTCGAAATCGATCGAATAGTTTTCTCTCTAGATAATAATAATAATATTTATTAGTTCTGTTAATCTCCTACTTTAATAAATCACTTCTCCTACCCCACCCACAATATTATGAAGTCACAGTGAATCTGTTGAATAATTTAAATGTGTTTGTGAGAAAGTATGTGCCAGTTCCTGGTACCGTTTATTTTAATGGTAAATTTATTAGTCAAAAATGTATTAGTTAATTTAAATTCCAAAATATGTTTTGATGTGTCACGGATTTAAGTCTAATTTACAAAGTAACGATTTGTAATTTGCAGAATTCAAGCGTTTAACGTGTGTAAATAATAAATTTGTTTATGTATATACACATACATTTATACTTACATGACTTTATAAACTGGCCAGCTTCCTTTACCGTCAACCGTTGCGAACTCTGCTACCGAAGAAAAAACCTGACCTACGTCCGTAATGAAATGAGACAGAGCTGCTTTCCATATCACAAATTGACATGAAGAGTCGAGGGTTGATAGATGGGGCATAGCACTTGCGTAATGGATGATTACCTATTGAAACCGGGTGGTCTTGGTAGGCGCCCGCAATGTAAATCAATAGAAGACATCTGGTACTCTATGCAATTCATATTTCCTTTTCATATTGTGTACATACATCACTGTCTAAGCGTAGGGTTAGGATTTGGCGGAAATAACGATCAATTTAAATTCCGAGCTCGTATAGTTACGTTGGTGCATTGAATACATTTTAAACTCTAGGTGATTGTTAACGTTGTATTTTCTTTTTATCCAACATACATTTGCACATATTTGAACTAGATTGAAGGATTAGCTAGCCCGATCCGGCTTTGCACGGATAAACAAATCAAAGTTAAATGTATATTAACAAAAAATATATCAATAAATATAAATTACACTATGTATTTCTTATGGGGATTTTTAGTAACTTTGACCCCCAAAACCCCCTAAAATTTCAATTTTTTTAAAACTCTTTCTTAGCGAGCACCTACGGCCCTAGAGGAAGCTACGTACCAAATGTCATTCCAATCCGTTCAGTAGTTTTAGAGAAATCGTGATTTAGTAAATTTGACCCCTCCAAACCCCTAAAATTTCGAATTTTTTGAAAACATTTCTTAGTAAGCACCTACGGCCCTAGAGGAAGCTACGGAAAAAATTTCATTCCAATCCGTTCAGTAGTTTTAGAGGAATCGTGATTTAGTAACTTTGACCCCCTAAACCCCCCTACAATTTAGATTTTTTTAAAAACCTTTCTTAGAGAGCACCTATGGCCCTAGAGAAAGCTATATACCAAATTTCATTCCAATCCGTTCTTTGGTTTTGGAGAATTCGTGATTTAATAACTTTGACACCAAAAACCCCCTCTAAAATTTAGAACTTTTTGAAAACCTTTCATAGAGAGCACCTTTAACCCTAGAGGAAGCTACTACATACCAAATTTCATTCCAAACCGTTTAGTAGTTTTAGAGAAATCGTGATTTAGTAACTTTGACCACCCCCAAAACCCCCCTAAAATTTCGAATTTTTTAAAAACCTTTCTTAGAGATCACCTATGGCCCTAGAGAAAGCTACATACCAAATTTCATTTAAATCCGTTCAGTGGTTTTGGAGAAATCGAGATTTTGTAATTTTGACCCCCCAAACCCCCCTAAAACTTTGAATTTTTTTAAACACTTTCTTAGAGAGCACCTACGGTCCTAGAGGAAGCTACGGTACAAATTGCATTCCAATCCGTTTAGTAGTTTTAGAGAAATCGTGATTTAGTAACTTTGACCCCCCAACCCCCCTAAAATTTCGAATTTTTTTAAAACATTTCTTAGTGAGCACCTATGGCCGTAGAGGAAGCTACATACTAAATTTCGTTCTGATCCGTTCAGTAGTTTTTGAGAAATCGTGATCAGTGAGTCAGTGCATAGTTTATGAAATTGACAAAGCACGTATAGCATATCAAATCTATTGGCTACATATAGTGAAATTGTGTCTGTATGTTGGTGACGCCATCAACTAAGAACGGCTGAACGAATAAAGCTGGGGTTTGAGTCAAAGGCAAAGGTTTAGGAGAAATCCACATTAGAAAAAGTCCACTCGTTCAAAATGTTGACTTTATTATTGGACCAAAGACAACCATTCGCCCTCTTTTGGGCACGTTTCTGCTTAAAACTTTATACTGGCAGCACCTATACTTAATTTGAGATTCTCATTGGATTTAGCTCTCTGAGTTTTTTCAACTGGACACGATTCCGTATTTTGTATAGTTTACGAGTTATTTTTCTTGAACTTTTGACCACCTTGGCGATTGGAAATTTAATTGACTACAACTGGTATGTTTGAGATTTTTTTTTAACATGGTCTAACGGTTCAAAAATACAAAACCGTTTAATAGTTTTTGTTTATAGTTTTGCTTCTAGGTATTTTTGAGCGTAAATTTTGAACCGTTGTTGGAAATAAGTCCATTGTGGAAGTCTACGATGTTTACTCGAAGTAATCGATCAACGTTGACAAAGTTGTGGGTACTGCTAGTAATATATATGCCCCAATTGTACACTTCCTTTAAATTTCGATACTAGTATTTACAACAATACATCTTGAAACCATGCAACGGTAATAATATAGAAATAAATAATTGCAGTAAAATTTACAATAATTAAACTTGTCCCAAAAAAATTCATCTTCTACGACACCAACGAATTTGCAAACAGAACAGAGAACAAACTGTGGATACCAGATATTGCTACTGCTGCAATTTTCTCTGAAATTTAAAATGGACGGCTGATCCCTTTAAAGCAGCTTGTAGCCATTTAAAGAACCTTGCCACCTAGTATACATAATTGTTACCGCTTCATTTTTGGCCTTGTACTGCGTCTTTATATTTATTAGATTTTTTTTTAAGTGATATGATGATTTCCTTATACATTTTTATTAAATTTTATGTTATACTCGATGGCTAGGTTTAAAAGAAAACATGTTTTGTTGAAAGGCTTGTGAGAGATTTGTTGAAAACATCCAGAAAACAAACGATGACCTCCTTGAAACAATAACAGATTCGGCAGACTTAATTTTCCAGAACTAGTCGGTGGACAGTCGATGATACCTAGCATAGATGAAAGTGAGAATATTTTATTGAACGCCGAAGCAGTAGAAGATAGCGACCAAACTGGTCATGCAAATTACGAAGGAACTACAGCTGTTGAAATGCCAAATTTATTTAAACCTGTTAGTGTTGGAAAACTCACAGATCATTTTCTTTCTGGTAAATTATAATTAAAAAAAGTATTTTTGTAAGAACTGAAAAATAGGATTAGTAGTAGAAATATCTGAAAATAACTTTGATAATGTTATTATATAGTTTGTAAAAGGATATTTGGAACCAAAATATAAAGTACAGGTTATACTTTGAAAGTGATTTTTATGCAAAATTTAGTTGCGTGTAAAACCAAAGTGTAAAATGAAACTAATAGACATGATAGGATATTAATAATCATCACGCAGGGAAGACTTATTATCGAAGAAGTCAGGAAACGTATGAAACAAAAGGCTATATTTACCAAACATCAAACATTATTTTAAACATTTTGTAAACTTGAAAGGATTCATTCAAGGTTAGACATTGACATAACGTCTACAGCATCAATACCACTTCAAATCATCAATGCATGTTATTTTTTATTTTTATTTTGTAATATTTTTTATACTTACTCGAACGTATAAGTAATAAATACCACCACTCCAAGCTGCAAATAGAACTTAAACTGCAAAGTAGATTGTTTTAATGTCGTCTAATTAGTAAATAAAATGCAGGAAATCCTACAAAGTGAGATAGCATTGACATCTGGTGTGATCAGGGTAGCTCAGTTGGTAGAGCGATACCACGGAAACGGATGGTAAAGGTCTTTGTTCGAATCCCGGTCTTGGTCCATGTTTTCTCACTTGCAATTTCAACATTACATTATTTCTTCTGACATATTTCTAAGCATTATTGAATGTTTTTTTCTAAATAAGTACATGTCAATTGTATAAGTAACAAAGGAAAATTTTCTATCCAAAAGGAATGTCAACTAAGAACTTTTACCTGAAATTCCATCCTATGTTTATGTTAAAATAGTTCAATAACAAAGCTAAAAATAAATATAGCCTAATAAAGAACAGATAGCTTCAGTTAATTCGGAAACATGAACAGTGAAAATTAAGATAAGATACCACAGTACCAAGCTAAAGATTCATTTAACAAAAATTAAAAGAAATACATATAGTTTAAAAAAACTAAAAAACACGCTTTTAGAGCATATCAAACTAAAAAGTTAAAAATAATTTTTCAAATAAGCTTAAAACAATAATAAACTATAAATACTAGCATTATTGTAAAAAAAGCGTTGGGCGCTCGATGTACGAGAAATATGGACAAAGCGCCCCACGCTTTTTTTACAATAATGCTAGTATTTATCGTTTATTATTGTTTTAAGATTATTTGAAACATTATTTTTAACTTTTTAGTTTGATATGCTCTAAAAGCGTGTTTTTTAGTTTTTTTAAACTATATTTATTTTTCACTTTTTAGTTTGATGTATTATAAAAGCGTTTTTTTTAGTTTTTTTAAACTATATTTATTTTTGTATTTTTAGTTCGATAAATTATTGAAAAAAAAAAAAATTGGCCGTGGACGGGATTAGAACCCACGATCGGTGAGTCTGGGGATTGACGTCAGCGACGACCCGCGCCTTAGACCGCTCGGCCAACGAACGAACTTGCGTAAGAGAGATATACTAACAGTAATAAGCCACTGGCTTTTAGTCCAAAGGAGAGTTACTTACAAACATACAAGTGAAGCTAATATAAGCGTGTTAAAAATGAATGTAGTTCCACAAATCAACCATAACGAACATTCTGTTTTGAGATCGTACCTGTACTTCAAAGGAACCGCCTTAGGAACAACCGAAATAAGTAATATCACATCGAAACCTAGTACATTATTACATTAATTTAGTTAAAAGGAATATTTACTGAATTAAACAATTTAGAGTATTTTTAAAAAGATGTGTCAAATTGTTTTAATCAAAATTGTTTTAATTGTTTAGCACAATTAAATACTGAATTTTTAATAGAATGGCGTTAAGGTTAGAGACATTGTCAGTTATTTAATGTATATTAATCATACAAGAGAATAATTATTGGAAAATTAGAAATAGTTTTAGATATAACCCTAGAAAATATACATAGCATAAGAAAGAAATGTATGGACTTTGGTTGTTTTGTTGGTATGGATTTTGTTGATGGACTTTGGTCAGTAGTTGACACTTTTTCAGGAAATATAAATGCTTATGATGTACAGATGTATGGTAAATTGATTGATTTCATTAAACAAAATTAGTTTAATATTGCAAATCGAATTACATTCTAGTATTCAGTTAGTACGGATATTGTTGTAGAATTTAAGGAATCTGTGAATGTTAATTGCGTGAATTAAAGATTAAACTATCAAATACAAATAAAAACTAGATGATTTCATATAGTTAGAAAATTACAAATCTGTTTTAAATGCCTTATATACTATTTTGTTAAGTTTAGTTAAAGGCATACAGAAATCATTTCGCATTATAATAATCAATATTAATAAAACCAAAAACAGAAAATATTTGGGGATATGAAAACTGATAGAAATTGTTGTAAAATTGGTACTAATGAGGTTGCCTATTTCTTCAATTGTCTATTACAGAAGAAACAAATTTTAATATTTACAAATTGTAGGGCCTATTCTATACCGTCCAAAAATATTAATAAATTTAAATTAAGGTAAATATTTTGCCAATTTCAAAGAATAAATTAAAAATAATACGAGAAAGGGAAACGACAAAAAAGACACTAAAATGTGTTTATCTAACTCAATGGTTCTCAACTCGGGGTTCGAGAAACCCCAGGGGTTCTAGTAATGGGTCGCTAGGGGATTCGCGGAAAGAAAATGTGTGATGGCGGACATTGTATCGAGTTTAAAAAATGTGAATATTGACAAACATAACAAGTTATAAATACAAATGTGTACAGAATATGTCAAACATATTCTAAGCTATTTTGAATCACATATTAAGCTGGCAAGAAGTAAATAAATACAGGGTGGGCCATAAGTCACTTGACAAAAATGCATTGCGCTAGTAAGTATTAATTTATTATAAAGTATAAGTTAAGTATAAATGTTTACAATTAAAATATTGAATTGCCCTACCCAATAACAAACACATACCTAAAGTAAATTTTCAAAGTGTCCTCCATTATTTTCTATACACATATAACATCTTTTAAGCACAGAAGCGCATATAGTGTCAGTGATGCCTTTGGTAGATAATTCTTCAAATACAGATTCAATACGTTCTCTTAAATGTCGCAGATCCCTTGGTTTCTCTGAATAAACTTTGTCTTTTACAATTCCCCAAATCGAAAAGTCCATTGGGGTGATATCGGGTGAACGCGCAGGCCATTCAGTCGTACCTCGTCTTCCTATCCATTCTGTAAAAGTCTCATTCAAGAAATCTCTCACATTGTTCCCGTAATGAACACCATCTTGCTGCCAAATTAATTTTTCACGAATAAGTTGTAGTTGTTCGAATGCAGGACTGTTTTCCAATTCGACTACTAGCTCATGTAACATATCATGGTAATTAACAGCATTGACCGTTTGTTCAAAAAAGAATGGTCCAATTAGTCCACCAGCAAAGATTCCAGCCCACACACATACTCCAGGGGCATTTAATTCAGTCTGCATGACTAAATGTGGGATTTCAGAAGCCCAGTATACGAAATTATGTCTGTTCACTCTACCATTTAGTTTGAATGTTGCCTCATCGCTCCACAAAATGGATTTATAAAATGTATTGTTAGCTTCTTGTCTTATTACGTACCACTCACAAAATTCCATTCGCCTGTCATAATCATCTTCATTCAAACCTTGCAGTAAAGTAGGCCGATATGGTTTCAGCCCTACCGTTTTTAACATTCTTCTAACGCTCGTTCTAGATATACCAAGCTCACTGGACGCTCTTCGGGTTGATTTTGATGGCGATTGGACTAAAATTTGTGCTACAGTCATGACATTTTCTTCTGTTGTAACAGATTTAGGCCTCTGATCGGGGAAGATCCGCTTCAGACCCAGTCATTTCAAACCTTTTATTTAAGTTATGAATGGCTTGTCGTGATAATGGCCTACTGTTTGGGAAATGCTGCACAAATGACTCTATTACATCTTTGTAATTATGATCGTGTAACAAACACTGCTGAAGAATAAAAACACGTTCTCTTATTGGGAGCTTACTATTCATGATTAACTTACAAAACTTAATCAACTAAAATCACTTTTTTACAAGGTGCTAACTTCAACATAACTCAAACATAACCTCAAAGCAATACTATTGTTTTGTTGTAACAGCTGACAGGATTAGAGTCAAATTGATACCGAGTGACTGCTAGTGTCAAGTGACTTATGGCCCACCCCGTATATTAAAATTAATATAAAATGAAAAAAAATAGTTAAAAGACGAAACAGCGTACTGGCGGAATACTATTTAGGCATAATTCAGTTTAATTGCATTTCCCATAAACAGAACGAGCTTTTTCGTCCAACACATTTATAAAAAATAAATACAGAAACAAGTTCGATTCTGCCCACACATAAATAATTATACTTGGCTTTTTTTTTTAATCCAACATCAAACAATTGTGTGCAATAAAGTAAGGTCAGGTGAAGTACAGGACAGGGAAATTGCAAGTAAAAGGAAATGATGGAAAATGTTTAAAATTTAAAGAAATTTATATCTTTTTAATTATAACAAATCTAATAACAAAACAAATTTTGTAATTTTGTGTTTATTAATAAAATACTTTCTGGTATATTTTATGTTTATTTTAGTATTGAACTGTAATGTCCAAATATATTACTTATATAGTTTTAAACTGTATTTATTGTTAACCATATTACTGTTGTAGGCCTACTCATTCATCTTTACTGACTCTATACTTGCACTAGATACGATGTGTAGTCCAGGGATACAATGGGAAAGTAGTTTTTAAGGGGCCTACGCAATTTAAAAAGAACCGCTGATCTAACTAATACAAACAATGATACACTTTTGCATTAAACCAAACTGGTGTATCATTAATTAAAAACTGAAGGTTGACATACCATCTTCATTACCCGGAAGTAATTGTTATAAATATATAGTGTGAAAATGTTGCATACTTATAATTTGTTTCAAGTTAGTGATACATTGTAAGCAGGGCAATAAAACACCCACTTTGATTAGAGAGGTAATAATATGTGTGTAATGGAATACTTCTGATAAAACAGAATACAAAACAAGTACAAGTATGAAAGTCGTATAATATAGATTAAGGCAAAGTAGAGAATAATAAACTGCGATATCTGCTTTGACAGTAGTACTAGAGGGAATGGTGCCAAAGCAAAATGGATCCGTATAAATTCATCACACATGTTTGATGAGGGAAATATAAGCCAGCTTGTTAATAATTACGTAATACATTTTTACTTTCTCCCCTATATACGTAGTATATGGAGAAAGTATTGTTTTCGTCCAAATTTTCGAATTTGAATTTTTAGTGGAATTATCTGTATTGGTGCTCCCTAAGCCCAAAAATATTTTTAGTAGAATCATTTGTTTTGGTGCTCCCTGAACCCAAAAAAGTGTTTTTTTTTTGTGATGTCTGTCCGTGTGTCTGTGTGTCTGTTAGGATGTGTACAGAGCTGGAGACCATACCAACGGTCCGATTTTGATGAAATTTGGTATGTAGGTGTAGTTCTGGAATATCTCCAGGCTATTTTTTCATTTTTTCGAAACATTTTATACGAAATTTAAACATAGATGGCATATGAGATAAAGATAAAACACGATTTGGTCTTAAAAAAGAAAGTCTAGCCTTCTTCCTCTGACGATATCTCAAAAATTTTGTTGTCCTCTTGAAGGGTAACTTCTTCCTCCACAATTTCTTCTTTCGGTATGACCTTCCGAAAAAAGGCATTGTTTGAATTAACAATACAAAGCCTATTTAAAAAACCATCATCAGATATATTCAAGAAATTACTTACAAAAATAATTGGTTTGTGCCAAGAAAAAAGTATATCATTTTGCCCCCCCCCCCCCCCAAACAATGCCAAACAAAAACGATAAAAATCAAAATTTCTCAAAAACAACTCTAACGATTTTGATCAAGTTTAGCTTATTTGTAGCCCTTAATGTACCCTACCATATGCAAAAAAAACCGCATCTTTCTAAAAATTCCCGTTTAGGTAATAATAATAATAACTGATTTTTGGGGGTTATTGGCCAAAAAGGGGATTGTTTTTCAAAAATGTTCAAAACCCTTTTTTCGTGCATCTATACGGGCTAAATTAACCTGTTTGGTGCAAATTTGTTCGAAATCTATCTAATAGTTTTAATAATAATAATATTTATTAGTTACTCTCTTACTTCAATGTGCACCCCCCCCCCCCTTCTACTTTAATACAATCACCTCCTATGCTACTCTTGGGAAGGTGTAAAGTTTCAACTGGGAGAAAGTATGCGGTACCGTTTATTATAACTACAATTCTAACACTTTTCGGACTAAAAGATTAAAATTTTACACGAAAGTTGTGGAATAATGATAAATTATATACGATGATGCAAGAAGAAACAGAGAAACTTTCAGGACTTCTTCTACTAGTGAACATAATAACAAATTTCATATAAACATAGGTTCGGAAATTTTATGTTTTAAAGTTATCCACCATTTTTTTACAAACGACTTACATTTTTGTATGTAGGAAATGTATTGAAAGCAAATTTTGGATACGTATTTGGTATGACATATTTTACCCATGTACAAAAAACCTAAACGTTTTTCATATATTTTTAAAATGGCGGCCGTTAAAAATGTAAAATATCTCGAAAACAGCTGACTTACAAAAAATTGCATTGTTTAATGACAATCGTAACGGTGTTTTATTAGTTCTGTAATTTAAAAGATAACCGCGTTATTTTCTTAAAACTAGAAACATTATACATTTTCTATGTTAGCAGTACTAACAGCTGATCAACAATGAAATGTTGATCAAACAGTATAAATGAGTAGTTTGGATATTGCTTCAGGTTGGTAAGTAAAACAGTGATAATCGTAAATCAAATATGTACCCGAAATGTGGGTTCAATATATTTCTTACATCGATAGATATTAACTATTTTGTAAAAAAAATGGTGGATAAGTGAAAAACGAAGCACTTCCGAACCTATGTTTTTACAAACTTGTTTCTTTATTTTCATAATATGACACGTCCTGAAAGTTTTCCGTCTCTTTCTGAAAAACCATGTATAATATCATTCATGACATATAACATAATCAATAAATTATAATTTATTACTGATTTTACAGAAGGCGCTGTGGGTAGATTTTACAGAAATTACATTTTTAAGTACATAATAACAGCAATGGAAACATTAGTCGTATTAAATAGTTATGACTTTTGTCATAATAATTTTTAATAATATGTTTAAAAATAACAAAACCTTTTCAGTTTCAAAAAATTTTTTTTAAAGAGAAATTATTATTTTTTAAATAATACTTAAATAAAAAACAACTAAAATATATTTATATTATAATAAAAATGTAGTGATATTAACAATGCAAATACATAATCATTTACATCATTAAATATGACTAGTTTTTTTTATCTGTTAATTTTAGTTTATTAAGTTCATTATGTAATAAATCAGTATTCGTCAACAATTGGTCTCGGATTCAGCTAGTAATTATTTCTTTCTAGTTTTTCTTAAGTGTGTTTACTAAAACTAAAACATTTATTTCAACTAACCTTCACTTTTTCCGAGCTTAACGGAAGATCATATTATTTATTTCTACCCCTAGAATTGTGTTAATGACTTGTCTCTTTGCTTTCCAATAGCCATCGTTTACGAAGATTATTTCTCGCAGTTTTTTACCTTCTATACCTTGCAGGAACGTATTTCGATTGAACCATCGCTTCGTCCCAATTGTATGCCCGTTTGGAGGACAACCTTGAAAAATTATTAATGTAGGTTACTTATAAGCGAACGAAAAGAAAAAATATTTTCGATTATAGAGAAATAAAACTGGATAATAGACCAGGCAAACTAGTACGATTTCGACCCGAATAAATAATTTTTTTTCTACACCTCTGATTTGGGGCTGTGGGGCGATGGGGGAAATTTGCGAAGTTGCGATAGAGACTTGAAAATTTCCTCTTAGGGTTTTTTGGGGGTGAAAATTTCATTTCTGAAATTTCATTTCTGGGGGGGGGCTCTGGAGGCGCTGATTACAATTCTGACTATGAGAAACCGATGCGCTGGGGACTCCGAGGAGTAGGGGCCGATGGGGGAAAAAGTGAGGATCAGGCCAGTTCCCATGGCAGCTGTTTCGGCTTGTGAGCAGGTCTTAAGTGTTGGAAGGGGTTACAGGAAAAACGAAGACAGAAAAAGTGAAAGTATGAAATAATACTGCTCGCTTGCTTGCTTGCTTGCTCGCTCAGAGTCCGTTATAAAGCTCTATCGAGAGAAGAAGAAAATACGCCACTGCTGGTTTTGAGTTTGATCGTTCGTAATTCATTTGAAAAATCTTGTTCTACTGAATAACTAGTTGGAAATTTGTCACTTGTTGAAAATCAATTAGTTACCAAAAATTCAGTGTTGAAAATATTGTGGAAAGCAACTTGAACATGTGTAAGTGGTCAATTTTCAAGTCTCCGTCGCAACTTCACAAATTTCCCCCCCCCCCCCAGGGCCCCCCCGGTACATCGGGGGGAGTTTCTTAGTCAGAAAAAAAAAAAACACCCCCCAAAAGCCCCCGAGCGGAAATTTTCAAGTCTCTATCGCAACTTCAAAAATTTCCCCCCATCGCGCCCAGACCTCCCGGTGCAAAGGGGACATTTCGCATGACAGAGAAACGAGATCAGTGCCCCCAAAAACTCCCGAGTACCGATTTTGGAGGTTTAAAAAAAAAAATTATGCACTTGCGATGAATTTCCGCTTTCTCCTAAAACTGGTCATATGTAGACTTTTTTCCTGGTATTTTTCTGAACACGATGAAGAAAACTGCATTCAAATCGGAGCTGTAGGCAAAAATATATTTATTTTTCAGTACTTTGCCTAGTCTATAAATAAAACGAATAAATTTTATATAGTGGGATGAACAACATATTTAAAATAAAATAAATTTTGGTTTTAATAACGTTTAGAATTTAAAATGTAGCATAAGAGTAAAACCATAGATCATGAATAATAAATAGATCTTGCATCCATACTGCAGCAGTGTGGCGAAAATTAGGTTGTCGGGAAAATACTGCATGATCGCGCCGCGAGGTAGCGCTAGGGAGAAATCATTGGTAGCGTTGGTGTTTCACACAGCTTCCGACGTTTCCCCAATAGATAGAGCCACTATCGTCGAATTTCCAGTGGAACGAAATATTGCATTGGATCGGAGTTCTATTAGGTTATCCAAATACAATGGTAAAACAGAGAAAATCAAGATTATGATTTATGTTAAATACACTAAGTTCCCTTGATAAAGTGGTGGTTTTAAAACTATAGAATATCGTGGTCCTCGACACACTAGCTGACTTTAAGAAGGGGCACAACTATAGCTCTATCGGGCACCTTTGATGTTTTGTACAGACTACACCAATTATATTGTTTTTATGTTAAATTTGGTTTGTGTTTTAGTAAAAAAGAGTAAGCCTTGCAATTGTAGCTCTTTTGTGTAATGAACTGTGCATGTTTTCGAATTAAAGTCCTGCGAGAGGATTACGTAGTCATATCCGTTTATATGAGGAAAAACATTGCGTGAAACAGCAGTCCTTGGATTCGCTTCATCAGTGCAAAGCTAATATGAGCATATTGGCGGTCTGACAATACCCTTTTACTCAAACTCTGCTTTGTGATCGGTCGTTCATGCGAGGAGCTAAATCGAGATTCAACAGGCCTCTGCAACAGTGTCGCTCGCAACAATTGTAACCGATGGCGTAACATCCCTGTACAATCGCTCCAACGTTCTGCCTCTTTCACACGTCGAGGTTAGGGTATTATCACAGTCAAGTGGGGCCGACGCGACGCAAGTCGAATTCAAATTGATCTCAACAAAATGTGATTTAAATTGGAAATATTCTGAGGTGGATACTAATAAAACACGTTGTAGATTAAAACACTACAAACAGCTTCATGAATTAAAATAAGTTAAGTAAAATGTTTGAAAATATTTCTATAAAAACTGAGCTTAGCTTAGTTTACTTACTTTGGAAGTATCAGGCACAGATAAGTTACGTGGAATTAGCAAAGTGGTTAGGACGAAGAACCCAATTAAAAAAAAAAAAACATTTATATTACAGTTACAATTTTTGATGAATTCCTGAAAAGTGAAATTTAGTGATTTTTGTCATTTTTAGTTCAGAAAAGTATTTAATTTCTTTCAATAGTAAAACAAATCTTCAAATTTACCACAAAGTATTTATTTTGTAAATTAGGGAATATTATTTGAAAATGTCCATTATTATTATTATTTTAATATTAATATTATTAAAATTATATCATTCAAATATTAGTGTGAATTAAAATTTGATTTACAAAATATAAGAGCAATTGGTCATTAGAAAACTTAATAAAATAATAAATGAACAAGATAAAATAGATTATTCATACTTATTTGTGGTAGCCTAACTGGATTGTTTATAAATATATACTAGGGGACCCGGCAATGCTTCGCTATTGCTTGATTTTAGTGTATAAATAAACACTTAGATTAAATTAACAAACACAATTTAGTGAGTGTATTGAAAAAAATATTTTGAAATGATTGTGGTTAAAATAAGATTCTTATGGGGTAGTAGAGCGCGTATAAAACTTATGGGTGTTTAATTGTAATGCAATTTTATATGGGTAGCTATCCCATTTTAATTATTATTTAATTTTAAGGGTAGTTATCTTATTTCATTACTGCAACAGCAAAATTAAACATAACCTACTTCAATAAAGTAAATTAAAACATAAACAAACCATGTCATGATAATAAAACATGTGATGTTATAATCTGCTGATCTGTGCTATTATATCTGTCCAATTGATCTCCAGATGATAATAAAACGTGTGCTGTTATAATCAGCTGATCTGTGCTATTCAGTTGACCAGTAAAAACAATGTTAACGAATAGAAAATAATTTAAATTCCGTTTTTTAAATATTAAATGAAGGAATAGTAAAATTTTAAGGCAAATGGGCAAATATAGAGTTAATTACCTTTCTTTTAACACAAACCTCATGTCAATCGGTCCAATAGAACTCCAGATATCCTCGGAATAAGCTTAAAATTTTACCCCATATTAAATTGCAATAAGAGATTTAAATTTCCGTTTTTACAATATTTAGTGGGGTAATATCTGAAATTCAAGCAAAATGGGCAAATTTACAGACAATTACCTTTAATTTGGTAATGGCCAAATATACAGGCAATTACAGTACCTTTAATTTGGCACCAACTGCGTGTAAAACTGTTTGTCCAGTAAAACTCGAGATCACACTCGGATTTCAAAAAATCGTTTCAAATTAATATATAGATTATTTTTAAATGACCACTATTATTATTTTGTATTATTGTTATAATTAATTCATTTAGTGTCAACAGTATGTCATTCCTATATTTTTATCTGTTCTTCTTTGATTATTTTCACAGATGGTCTTGAATTTACCGATTTTGTTGAAAATGTTCTTGATGGAATCATTTCAGTCTTAATAATATAATTTAAAAGAACATGAGGAAATAAAGGCGGTCTCCTATGAGATACATTAATTTGTATCCATACTTAACAATACATTCGGTTGTCGCTTAGAAGAAACATGCTTTTTTAATGGGCATCTCTATATATTTTTATTTTATAATTTAACATAAAAAAAGTAGAAATACAATTGAAACATTTTTCTAGGACTAAGGAGGCTAAGCAACCAGAATCAATGGTTAATAATGTGTTTGCAAGTGGTCTGTTATAATTTGTTTGAGGAGAAAACCCATTTCAACAAATAATGGAAAATGGTGTTAACATAAGTTAGTTAAGTGGTGAAAAGTTAAAGCCTCTTGGATTATGACGGCAAACAATCCATAGCAAATTACTATGGTAAAACAGACATAATTAAATGAAATTAATGATAGATGACATAATCTTAAATTAAGTTTTTTCTTGTATAATGCTAGCCCATCGGATGAAGTTGGTGGTATTTTTCTACAAAACTATGTGAAGTGACACAATTACGGTTGTATAATATGTTTTCACCAAATATAAGACTAGTGTAAACCTGAGTCGGTTAAAACCTCGGGCGAAGTTGATCCAAGCTGGTGTTTGCATATTACGATGACTCAAAGACTCCTGTTTTGAACCAGTAATTATTAAGTAGAACTGAATAGGTAAACAAAGATTTGCATACAAGAATTCTTTTCATGGAATCAATTCCTACCAAACTCCCATCCATGGATAGTTCATGTTAAATGATGGACAGTAAGTATACCCAAGTTATGTTTTAAAACTAGTTTCTTAAGATGGTCTTATTTTTTATTTTATATTTTGTTCAGACATTTGCTATCAATGCCATCCTAAAGGACAAGACATTCTTCGTGTGCGCCTGTGCCTGGTGGCAGTGGTTTCTCTCTTTCTGTTTGTTTTTAGTTTTTAAGTTTAATAACATCTCAGTTCTAGCACTCTAGTTCATTGTTCCCCTTATTTTTAATTTAATCAATATATTTTCAGGTTAAACTACATAGGCTTTATACAAGGTGGTTCTAG
>JAGFPH010002510.1:45693-79190 GCA_018207615.1 Philaenus spumarius | reverse complement strand
CAGTATATTTTCAGGTTAAACTACATAGGCTTTATACAAGGTGGTTCAGGAAGCAACGGAGAAACTTTCAGGACGTGTTATACTAGTGAAAATAAAGGAAACATTTGCAATAATAATATAGGTTCAGAAATGCTTCTTTTTCCAGTTATCAACCATTTTTTTAACACAATATCTAACATGTTTGGATGTAGGAAATGTTTAAAATGTTTAATGTAAAATACCTCGAAAACTTATAATACCACAATTTTTTATATAACAAACAGTGCACAGTTTCTCACAAAAAAAAAACTTTTACTGCTCAAACCCGTTTCGATGGCCAAGTCATCATAATAAGACATGATTACAGTTAATTGAGTTAGTTGGTTACAATTACATTCTGTTATTAATGATGATGACTTGGTCATCGAAACGCGTTTGAGTATAAACGTTATTTTGTTAGAAGCAGAATTCCATTCCTCATTTATATAGTGTTTCTTTCTCATAAATCCCGTTCAAGTTTACATTTTTTATGAAAAGGAGAATGTTTAAAGGTCTAAAGTGTAACATACAACAACGCAAACTTGAAATGTGCAAAATGCGGATTAATTTGTTCGGACTGGGGTCATTTGAATGATGGACATATTAGCCTGAAAATAAAATGTAATGTGATCTTGTTTTACCTAAAATCTCCTCCGAACAACCTTATAAAGAGTTATTGAATTATCACTTTGCATTTTCACGTTTTCAATTTTAAAATTCTCTAAAACCACTCTACTACCCCCCCCCCCCGATATAATTAATAATCCTTTCAAAAGCATTAATTATTGATACCGATACGTTCTTTTAACGCAACAGATTGTAAATGTAAAAATTTCCATTCAAATTGAAAATATTGGACTTACGCCGAACAGAATTCAACTTTCAAGCCCCGAAGCGGTCGAGGAACACGATCTATCAGAGCGGGCGGCAGAATTAGTTTAGAACTCCGCGGATCGGAGCCCAATTAATTCGGCCAAAATTGTGATACCAGTTCGCGATGTTTATTTTAAAGCGTCACTTTCACCCGAGTCTTAAAGGGTTTCTTCTATCCGCTCGAACGAATTCCTTCCTAATGGTGTTGAATTAAGAATAACAAACAAATCAAACAATATCATAAATAAACATTTCTAATCAACCTGTTGAGTGGAATATATTTTAATCGGGTTACATGTGTCGGGCGATAATCGGCTAGTAGATAAAAACAATTTGTTATCCGAATTCCCATTTCCAAAACGGACCCAAAGAATTCGTCGCAGTGCAGACGGTGAGGTCATCGGAACCTGTTTGATTTTATATCTCCGCCGACTTTGATCTTCACCCAGTGATTATTCATCAAATTGTTATCTTGGAGTTTTCGTTGTTGGCTTTGCTAACTAAATCAATTTATTTGAGGTATAATCAAGTTCGAACCGAGGTTTAATTACTGTTTAATATGATACAGTGATTATTGATGTATACTTTATTCGGATCGCTGTTGGAGATAAGGAAAGAAAGGATTGGAACTGGTTTATCAATTATCGAAACATAGATCGATCGATGAGTCCATCTTGATTGCGAGTTATAATACGATACGTGTTGATACAGTAAAATGTAATTGTTAAATGTGTGTTTATCTTTAGAGGGGAAATAAATTCTATTTGAAATATTTGTCCATTTAAAACACGCAGCTCAGCTTATTTAAATGTTCAGAGTCGATTCAACAAACTTTAATTAATTTTAGGGTTATTTTTTTTTAACAGTGAAATTTTCAGTAACAGCTGCTTTCGTGCAATGTGTAGTTCTAATTTATAGGTTTGGATTTTGTTTAGGAATAGGCCTAAACCCATGCTGCTTATCTTAACCTTTGTAATAAAACTTAAAACAAATATTGGTACAAATGTCCAAAAATGACCATGCTCTGACGTTAGGACTCATCCAACACCTTTATTTAAAAATAGGGGAATCCCCTGCGTTCTCCGCACGCTAACCCCGTTTGAACCTTCTATACACATAATCATGTTATGTTTTATTTATAATAAAGGTGTAGGATTAAATAATAACCCCAAAGCTAAGATGGTAAATAATTTTAAACGTTCAAATCAAATTATTTCGTATATTTTATAACAGTTGTAATAAAGGTTAAAAGAACGAGCAAGGCTCAGGTCTACAGTTTAATAAAAACCTAACCTAAAAGTTAGAAATAAAAATAGTTGCTTCAAAGTGTGAAATCAGGTGTTAATGGAAATATTAGAGTATTGAGCTGTTTTATCTGTTATTTTATTCAATTGATTGCTATGGTAATTCATCAGTCTAGGCCTAACCTAAGAAATTTATCCGACTAAATTTACAAATATTGAAATAAAATATGTTTTTATCAAAACGAATTATAACCTACGTGTTACTCAGGGTTAGTGAAGCTTTTTATTAGTAAAACTATGTTTTCAATCGGTTCAGTAGTTAAAGAGATTACCCTCTACACACAAACAAACAAAACCAAAACCATCAAACAAACAAATCTGACCTCTTTATAATATTAGTACAGATAGGTTATAGCATATATGTGTAGAGAAGGGAAGACGGTTGACATGTTAAGCACGCAGGGGTTTTTCCTAGTACAAATTTAACGTCTTTACTTTAAGACAGTTTAACAAAATGAAGACTAACGCTTTAAAGTAAAGGCTGGTAACTAGGCTGGAACCTGAGCACCTTTGCTGCTTTTTCATTATTAACCAATCGTCCCAATTACTGCTCCATACCACTACTCTCGCGCCTGTTCTGATTTAGGTCATAATCTAATATTTAAAATTATAAAGAATATAAATACTGTACCTTTTAAGACTTGCTGTTTGTGACGTTATCATTATGAAAGAAAACTATTAATGAATATCTCACTTAAAAAAACAGTTAATAAACAAACATTATCTGTTTTTATTTTGGACGTCGTAAGGTATTTTGGAAAGTATATATTACATGAAGTAAATAGTAGACTGATTGCTCACTGATTGTTCGTTATTTATTATTATTATTAATTATTAATTGTATATTATAATTTTTGTTGTATATATTTTTTTATAATACGTTATTTTTTATATTTACATCAATGTTAAATATTTATTTATTTTTATCGTGAAGTTTTGTGTTATTTTGTGGATGAATTATTTAGCAATTTTTAGGGCAATATATCGTATTATTGTATTGCCTATGGCACATATACTTGTCAATGGCTGTGTGCAAATAAATAAAAACAATTATTAATTTCAGACATTGAACAATCAAAACTGTCCTATTTCTATTATAAATTTTTAACTTATTGAGATTGGTTTTATTGAAATTATACAAATTACTAACAGGAAGCAGATTGTTATGTTGATCTTACGAAACGAATATATTTCTCAATAAAATTGTGATCATGCGTCCACCTTTGAATTCTATCGGGGGTCTCGTTCGATGACGCTCAGACATTTTCTTTTACAGGACTTTTATAAAATGAGATACAAATTACATGTAAAACAACACTAAACATTTTACCGTACAAATAATGATTATTTTTTGTATTGACAACAAAATTAATGCAAAACCAGCAAGTTTTAAAATTCGCACGGTCAACATGAGAAAACGGTAAACAAATAAAATAAAGCTTGTAAAATAAAAAACTTGTTTTATCAAGAATAAATTCTGCCAGGAGATTTACTTTATTGATGTTCTTTTATTTGATTGCTTATCATTTGTATATTTTTTACTTTTTGTGTTTTTGCAAATATTTAATGCTTACATAAACACGTTTCAAGCCGGAGCGCAAAAGTAACTCAAAGTAATGCAAATGAATACTTGGCAGAGCATTTTATTACCGTGTATTATTGTTAGTGTACATGGTCGGATGTATTTATTTAAATAAGTCGTAAAATTTGCAGAAGATTCAATTATTTTACGATCGCAATCTTTGTGGGAAGACTACTGACAAGAATGTTCATTACCTGGTGGAACTCACCCTCCGTGTGAGGAATTTTGTAGTGTGAATTCAACTGCCAGTGGAAATAATTCGACCACGCAGCTGAACCGCTGACGTGAGTTGAGAAAATTTCCAAAATTTAGTTTATAGGCCTATGTTTTAGGGTTTCAACCAACAATTTGGGAAATAGATCTATTACGACGGTGCTGAGTAGCTGCAAAATGGTAGGATCCACCACATGGCTTTGAACCGGGTACTTCTATGGTATTTTACGTTTTGATCGATTTTGGGGGATAAAACGAGCTATAAGGTCGCGTAAAAAAACAAAATGTGCAGAATAACATCCTACATTTATATTTGTAGAAAAATCTCAAAAACAAATTCATTCTCGTAGGAAAAAAAAGAAAGTTAGTTCCGGTAAAAAAACGAGCTTCCGATTGTTAGATTTTTTGGCTAACGAACTCGTCCAAACAACGTTGACAACCAACATGTGTACCAAATTTGAACTAAATCGGACTTAAAATGCGGCCGCTAGAGTGCAAACACATATACATATATATATATATATATATATATGATTTGTAATAACATCCCAAAACGTGTTCTGGGGACCATGATCAGTGCTCATTTGCTACTCCCGACCTTGGGTCTTACCATAAGGGCCATTGCAATAGCTCATTATTCCTTTGGAAATTCGCTAAAAATGCCAGTTTTTATGTTTTACATGAAATTTTAAACCCGAATCAACAATGAACTGGTGACGTTGGGTCTGGGAGACCCGAGGGAAATTTTGTTTTGTTGTATTGGCAACACCGGTTCGCATAACCCCTTCCACTCTTCAGTACCTTCAAGTTAGTGTGTCTTGAGAACCTGTGCGTCGTCGTTCCGTTATTCCGTCATTCCCTGTGTTTTGTAATAATAGTGAAAATTTAGTTGGGGTCTGGGAGACCCAACATCACCACTTAAGTAACTGTTTGTATTTTAGTGTTAGTTAGTGTTATGGCGTCTTCATCACGTAATATTTCTGTAAATGATCCAGACTACTCAGACAATGTTAGGGAAATGCTGTGTGAAAGTGAAAGTGACTCAGATTTGGTGGATGACAGCGATGCAGACCCGGATTTTGAGGTTAGTGATCACGATACAGATTCAGAGATCAGTCCAGATGAAGAATCCGATATTGTCATTGATCCTGTAGAGGATGAAGATCAAAATGATATGTCATTTTGATCATAGGTAACCCGTCTTCTGGACAGACATCAACAAATTATTGGTATGGCCGTGGAAAAGAAAAATTTAAATGGTCAAAACAACCGCCTGAGCGTAGTAGGACAAGGACACCTGCTGAAAACATTATTCCAAGAATGCATTTACCAGGGATAATTGGCCCAGCCAAAAATCTTGGTAATACATGTTCTGAGCTTCAAGCATGGGAGCTTATTATAACTAATGATATGATAAATGAAATAGTTACTTGTACAAATGAAAAATTGAGGGAAAATAGGCAAAAATACAAAAATCTTCAGAAAGTTAAACTGAAAGATACTGATATTATAGAAATGAGGGCTTTAATAGGTCTGTTGTATTATGCTGGTCTTTTTAAATCCAACCACGAGGATTTACAATCTCTATACGCAACAGAAGGCACAGGTCGTGATATATTTAGGGCTACGATTTCCCTGAAACGCCTGTTAACTTTGTTGTCTTGTTTGAGATTTGATTCTAAAGATACAAGAGCTATAAGAGTCGCTGATGATAAAGCAGCTGCAATATCCTGGCTATTCAATAGGCTGGTTGAGAAATTCACAAATGAATTATTCACTATATGAGTATACCTGTGTCGATGAAATGCTGGTTGCGTTTCGTGAAAGATGCCGATTTAAGATGTACATGCCGAAAAAACCGGCCAAATATGGCTTGAAAGTTATGGTTTTGGCAGATGCAAGAACTCATTATTTTTATAATGGGTATATTTATACAGGAAAGGGTTCTGATAGCATTGGACTTTCTGAAGCAGAGAAAAAACTCTTGATTCCAAGTCAAGCGGTTCTTCGTTTGACTAAGCCGATTGAGGCGTCCAGAAGAAATGTTACGGGGGATAATTGGTTTTCCTCCATACAAGTAGTGAGAGAGTTAAAAAAAAGATCTTACCTATGTTGGGACTGTCAAGAAAAATAAAGCAGAAATCCCCTTGGCATTCCTACCAAACAAGAGAAGAACGGTTCAGTCATCTGAGTTCGGATTTACAAATGATATGACACTAGTTTCCTATGTGCCGAAAAAAAAAAACAAGTCAGTAGTTCTGGTGTCATCTATGCATCACAGCGCCCAGATTGACGAAGAAACCAGCAAACCAGAAATAATTGGTTTTTATAATGCTACAAAGGGAGGCGTAGATTCGCTTGACCAAAAATGTGCATTATACAGCACTAATCGTCGAACAAAGAGATGGCCTTCTGTATTGTTCTATGCAATACTAAATATCTCTTCAGTCAACGCCTTTGTAATACACTACTCATTTCGAGGCAATGCAAAGGTAGAACGGCTTCAGTTCCAGAAAAATCTCAGCAGGGCACGTGTGGAACCACATATGAGGAATAGACTTCACAACCAGTACCTTCCCAGGGAACTCAAGGCGTTGATCGGTGGGATCCTGAAAGAAGATGTGCCAAGAGAAGAGGTACGAACCTGTGAAAAAAGGAAAAGGTACAAACTGTGTCCGAAAGGAAAAGACAGAAAAACAAAATTTGTGTGTGTTTCATGCAACAGGTCTTACTGTTTACAGTGTAGAGCAAGCTTGTGTGCTATGTGTAGCCATGACAACTAAAAACACAAGTTGAAAAATACCAAAACTAAAAGAGGTGCAGAATTTTTGTGTGAAGTCGTACTACCAATGTTAATTTTTTATCAAAAACGTTACACTTATGCTTATTAAAAATAGTTGTGCTTTTCTAAAAAAAATTATAATTTAAAAATAAAAAAAAAGTTTTTGTCTAATGTTTTTCTGTTATTGAGGTGTGTACTTTATATATCATAAATTAATAAATAAATAGTAGTAACTTATTTTTGGCATTAACACTTTTTTTCCTGCATTGTACTATTGTACTCTACGCAAAAATATATTTATATGTTTATTTTTCCTCCATTGTTACCATATATAAAAATATTTTAAAAATGGGTCTGCTAGACCCAACGTCACCAATTGAGTGAATTTTAGCAACATCACCAGTTCAGGGTTAATATGACTCCAAAAACTTAACACAAACACATAGCTTACGAAAGTTATAATTATTAAATGTTTTTTTAATGCTTGAGGTAAACGGTCGGCTACACAACCAGTCAGATCTCCATTCGTAGTATACATTGTTAAAAATACTCTCTTTGTACGCCACACTACCAATAAATAAATAATCTGAAGATGGGTTTTAGTTTTGAAAGTAATCACTGGGAATATTTCTGTACTCCAAAGTGTGTAAAGTTACGTAATATTAGTCAATGGTAAAATAAAAACGTAACCATTTTCCATCAACTGCAAACTGGAAGAATGAGTTTGTAGGAATTAAATAGTAAAGCAGTTCGTAGTATTGGAATTGGCACTAAATAAAGTGTTTAATTTCATTGAATAATTACAAAATTGTCTTCCGAAAATGTATCAACATCAAAATCCTAAAACTTGAATCGAGTAAAACTAACTCATAAACCTACAATTCATAAAACAATACACAAGACTAAAAAACCAACACTATCTCCAAACATTAAGCGTTTGTATAAGCCATTTTTATGAATGAACTATTGGACTCGGCAATGCTCCTATATTGCTTGATTTAATTTTAAGGGTAGGTGCCCCGTTTCATCCCTTTGACTAAAATAATCGAATTGCAAATGGACAATGTTCGCTCAAATCTAACCAACCCTTTACGAGTATTCAATAGTGTGGATGGCGGAGAAAATATTTTTAAATTTGTGAATGAAAACATTGTAGAAATTAAGTGGACAATAAAGGGTTGAACAATATTAAAGAACTTAAATTAACAGATAGAGCGTCTGGAAAATACTACCAGACGTTTCTCCAGGCTATAGATGAAAATAAGAAACATAGTTTCAATAAAAATAGTGTGCTCAAAATTGGTGTACATATTTATTACGCTACCTTTTGCCCTTGAACAAAAAAAAAAAAAAAACCAAAACCTTCTTTTGTATATTTAAAACGTTTCGATCATTCAAAAATTTTAATGTAAATTAATATAGCAAAAACCGCTATCTTTACAAACTAATTTCAGGAAATTCTTCTTTTTTTTTTAATGACAAACAAAACCTTTTTTATTATTTTCCGTAGCTAAGTAAATATACGAGGTCTGTCTAAAAGGTTCAGTGAATGGTATGATAAAAACAGAATGTACATAGATACCCTTTATTGGCCTTCAAAATACTCTCCACCAGACACAACGCACTTCTGACAACGTTCTTATAGCGCCTCTAAACTGTTGGAGAAGACTTCATGTAGAATCATTTTCGGAATGGCCGTCACTTGGTTCAGAATTTCTTCGACGTCCGCAAACCGCGATCCCTTTAAAGGGCTTCTTAAACAAAAAAATCAGCAGGCGCCATAACTGGAGTACGGGGGTGTTTCAAAACTGTCATTCCACGTTGAGTCAAAAATTGGAGTACGATGATGCTGGTATGCGATGGTGCATTGTCGTGCAGTAACATCCAAATTCCAGTCTGGAACATTTGTGGCCTAACACGTCGGATGTGCTGCAACAAGCGTTTGAGAACCTTCAAGTAGAATGCGGCATTCACCGTATGGCCAGCAGGAACGAATTCCTTATGAATGAGTCCTTCTTTGTCAAAAAATGTGATCAACATGGTTTCCACACGGCTTTTTGTTTGTCGCGGTGACCGCCATTCCAATGATTGTCTTTTCGTTTCTGGCTCGTACCAAGTATCGTCTCTTTATGACAATAGAACTCAGAAAATTCGGATCCCGATCACACATATCGATGAAATCGCCACTGGTCTCAAAAACTTCTTGCTTTTTGATAATCTGTTAGGATGTGCGGCACAAATCGTGAACAAATCTTGCGTTTGCCCTATTCTTCATGGACTATGGCTCCCAATATGTCTTTGCTAATACCCACTTATTCTGCTATTAATAGTTGAGTCAATCGTTGATCTTTTGTTATCATTACTCGCCACGTTTTCCGGCGTCTTGCTTGTGGATGGTCATCCCGAATGCGGCTCGTCCTCCACCGATTCTTTGTCAGCGCGAAAGCGTGCAAACCAATCGTACACACATTTCCTACTCACAGCATCCTGCCCGTACACTTGCACCAACATGGGTTTCTGTCGCCGTTTTAACCAATTTGAAACAGAACTTAATGTTGTGCCGTTGCTCCATGGCTTTTCGACGCACACGACTCGGAACACTCTGTTCCAATGACTGTAAAAGTATTGCAATAGAAGCCCCGCGCAATTCCCGACAGATGGCAGGTAAAGACATGTTCGTGGCTGCGTACGCATGCACGCGCGCTGTTTTCAAGCGTCGAATACTGATATACTAGACCATTAAGGAACTTTTAAGACAGACCTCGTATGACTGACTAAAAGTAATAAATACTTTATTGGTGGGTTGTCTATAACAACACAGCAACAGCAATAGTGCAATTGAAAACTTGCAGTTCTGGATTTTTGAACAAGGGTAATTAAAAAAAAGGGTAATAGGTAATTTAACAAATATGTAGGCTACACCAAATTCGAGCTCAGTTCTTTTCTATTTCCAAAGATATTAAGTAGTTAGTAAAAAAATGGCGAATAATTCGAAAGTTAAGCTTTTTCGGACCTGTGTTAATTGAAACTGATTTCTTATTTTCACCTATAAAATAGCCTGGTACAATTTGGGACAATATTTACTAGACACTCTGTATTAGACAAAAAAAATTAGATGAGTAGTTATTGAATAAAACTAACGAATTTTTGTTTAATTGAAAGCATTTTCGGAACTATTAATTCGCAAAGAAAGTCCTGTAATTGTTTTTATTCATTTAAAATGTCAGTTAAAAGCTATTGTACTTTGTTAGGTTGGTGATGTGCAACAACATTTATCACCGCCCGTGGTAATCATATATTTTAACGCAACAAAAAACCACCACAGCCGGTCGAATGGGTTCGTTTTAACGCGCGTACGATAACAACACATTACTGAGAATTAAATCCGATTGTCTATCAAAAGGGAAAGAGAGTTATTACTATTTCTGTTTACAACCTTCGCACAGACTGACATTGTTCACTTACTGACCTTTACCACCTGTTTTACGATTATCGCTTCGAAGGAGGTTTTTTCTTTGTCAAACCGAGGCAGTGTTACAAAAATGCATAAATAATACGAAACAAACTCTGGTTGACACACTGGCCGTTATGTTAAAACAGGGGAAATATTTACATCACAAATAATATTCAGAAGTGTCCCGTTAGAGTGCTAAGCAAACATTGTTGAGTCCATTGTCAGCCGTCAAGTTTAGAGGAAATATACATTTACAATTAATTATTTCGCAATCAAAAGGGAATTGAAGAACAATCAATCACTTCGGAGTGTCGTCCCTGAAGTCGGTCACGTGACATATTCACGAGCGTACGCTTCACAACACGACTCGGGCTCTTTTGTTTTCTGTTAAACGAAAGTGACGAAAGCACCTATACACCATTATTTTGTTTATCGAGAAGTTTACTTAAATATATAATAGGCCTACATCCCATTTATGTAATACAAGCATAATTCGTTCAAACTGCTGAATTGATGTCGTGAGTTGTGCGACTGTCCAAAGTTGTGTTTTAGGTTTTCAAGTATTTAGAAGATCGGTCTACTCACGAAGGCGCTGTATAAAATATGTTAGTATAATTTGTTTGCACCGCCACCTTACGGCCTCAGGTTATGGACTGCGCTTTGCGAGTTTGCACCTCGACTTTCGATTATGGACTGCTTCGTTTCGCTTGCAGCTGACGAATTTGCGAACCCGGCCGTCGGCTTGGAATCAATAAAATCTCCCGCGTGGATTTGAATCGGGTACTTTTACGGTATTTCACGTTATAATCGATTTTGGTGGTACCCGATGGGCTATAAGGTCGTGTAAATAATAAATGTGCAGATTTAATCTCATATACTTACATCTTTAGATAACATTCCAAAATATTGTTACTTCAGGTCAAAAAACGTGCTTCTGGTTGTTGGATTTTTTTAGGTAACGAACTCGTCCGAGTGACTTGGAAAATCAAAGTGTGTACGTAATTTGGACCATATTTTACTTAAAATGCGGCCGGTAGAGTGCGAACACATCGGTGATCTTTAACTAATATCACCATAAGAGTCACTGCAATAGCTAATCTTTCCTATGGAAATTCGCTAATAAATATTATTTAATCAAAGTTTTAATTTGTTAGTAAATTCCTGGAATCTCCAACTTTCCTCAACTTAATAAAACTCAAACTAATGAAAATAGGGTAAATTTGAATATTCCTGAAGCAACAAAATTACTATATCTGGCTGAAGCTAGAGACATGAAACAGCACTTATTACTCTTAAGTTGTATATAGGCGAAAAACAAACGTTTGCGATTCGAATATTTACTGGATGTAAATTATTGTTCGTAAAATATATTTTGGGTAAAATTTACTTATAGACGTAAAGTGAACTTCAAAAAAACTGACTGAAATACTTACTGGCGCTTGGACGTTTGAGGAACGGCGAACTCTCAATTAATTTCAGATATTTCTTTCATTCATTTCTTCATATTTGAGAGCGAGCCTATTATTCGACCACGTAGCTGAACCGCTGACGTTTGTTGAGCGAATTTCCAAAATTAAGTTTTATGTTTTAGGGTCCGAGCCACTTAGAAAACCAACGTGTGTACCATGTGGACCGAATCGGAGGTAATGCGGACTTTAAAGCGCCAACACACACATATATGTCGAATTTTTAATGACACTCTAAAACGTGGGAACCATGATTGGTGCTCATCAACTACTCCCACTCTTAGGTATTACCATCAGGCTAGGCGCATATTGGGACTCGCGACTTTTTGTAACATGCGTAAATGAATGGATTAGCGTGGCTAGACAGACTTGTGGCAGAGTGGCAGTGACACAGTTTATCTTGCCACGCGTCACACGTCTCACGAGTTCAGTACTCTTTTGTCGTTCAAATCTTTTGGTGTCCAGTTGTGCATTTTCCATTATCACATTTTTCAGATGTTTGCCCAGGAAAAGCTGATAGAGGCCTTAGTTTAAAAAATTTTGAAAATTAAATTGAATTTATTTGAAAAATAAAGCTGAATTTCAATAAATATAAAAAAAGTAATATTTAATAAAGTAACTATCATAAAATAATGTTTAATAAATATATACGCCCACTGAATTGTTTAGTAAATATTTGTCGTTAGTGAATTAATATTGTTTTGTATAATGTTCTCTGCATTTTAATATAAAATAATTTTTAATAAAATACTTGGCATTTTACATTAACCCCGTAAAAATAAAAAATAAAAAATGACTTCATAGAGTCACAAACTAACAAGTGAAAATATTTAAGGTATGTAGATATAATGCACATAATATGTATCATCCCGTGCACTTCTGCGGGTTTCGGTTCATCCGGAAGTAGTTAGTAATTCTGAAGTTACAGCAAGTAATTCTGGTAATTCTGAAGTCATTTTAAAGTAGGTTAGATCTAATAAACACAGATTTATCCGTGAACCAACCATTTGAACATTCTTAAAAATAAAATGAAGTAAAATACACGTGCCTAGAGTTGGGAACAACTGCGGTGTAGTATGCGTTCCCCAACGTGACGCGTGTGGCGCGATCATGCCGTGCAGCTCGCGTCATGTCATCTCACACGCGTCAATCGCGTTCCAATATGCGCCTAACCTTAGAGTCAGTGCAGTAGCTCATCTTTTCTATGGAAATTAGCTAATAAAAACAATTTAAATATTGTTTTATGAAGTCTAAATCACGTTTTTTGATTCAAGTACTACAAGTGAGTAAATAATTATTTTGAAAGAAATTTAAACCTAATTTTGTTTACGTCCTTAGACCTTTTTTAAACGTAATTTTTTTTATAAGTATTTAAATATGTTTGCGAAATATCATTAAAAACTATTAGTAGCCTACCTGAATTGTTACATTTCTTTATTAGCGAATAGGAAAAATGAGCTATTGCAGTGGTCCTTATGGTAAGACCCAATGTCGGGAGTGGCAAATGAGCACCGATCATGGTCCCCAGAACACGTTTTGGGGTGTCATTAAAAATCATATATGTGTTTGCACTCTAGTGGCCGCATTTTAAGTCCGATTTGGTTCAAATTCGGTACAAATGTTGGTTGTCACCGTCGCTCAGACACGTTTGTTAGCTAAAAAAATCCAACAACCGGAAGCACGTTTTTTGACCGGAAGTAACAATTTTTAGAAATTTTTCCTACGAGAATGAATTTGTTTTAGAGTTTTTTCTACAACTATAAATGTAGGATGTTATTCTGCACATTTTGATTTTTTACGCGACCTTATAGCTTGCTTGGTTCCCGAAAAATCGATCAAAACGTAAAATACCATAAAAGTACCCGGTTCAAAGCCATGTGGTGAAATTTACTGTGGGCTTGGCGTGCGAAGCACGCAATGCATTGTGTATTGAAGATACTTCCAATACGGGGGTGGACGGGCGGAGCACGCAATGCTTTGTGTATTGAAAATACTCCCAATATGCGGAATGGCGTGTGAACCATTTTGCAGTTGTCTAGCACCGTCGTGAATAGACCTATTTCTCAAATTGTCGGTGGAAACCCTAAAACATAGGCCTATAAACGTAATTTTGGAAATTTTCTCAACTCACGTCAGCGGTTCAGCTGCGTGGTCGAATTATATATAACCTAAAACCAACTTATGTGTTCTTGTGTACAGAATAGGACAATCACTAGGGGCATTACTTAACCCTATAACAAACCAAACGAGACTTCTGATTTCTTTGAATACCAACATTTTTTCCATCAGTAAACGTAGAATAACAAGTGTAAGCGAAGTGCTTTAACTTTATGCCCCACTACGCCCATCTTTGTCGGTGAATCAACGGCCTACCTTCGGGTTATCTTTTGCCTTGAATAAATTGCAATTGTCCCGCAATGGGCGTTCTTTACAACCATTCATTTTTAACTAAAGCATTCCACTCTATATAAATACACATAAAAGTGTATTATTCATGAATGCATCTATAGGTAGTTGTTAATTGCGAATTCGTTGCGGCAATTCATCTTGCTGCCGCTGCAGAATGTAAGGTTTAATAATGAAATACTTATGGACAATAAATTACGCTGTATGAATAGGTGATCTAATATAATGTATTTGTAAATATTATAAAAATACCACTTTGAATAATTAACGAGGACTCCGTCCAGCGGTGAAGTAGTGCAAACAACCGGACTTAAAATACAAGTGTTTTTAGAACTAGGCTACTGTAGAACCTTTTACTAAACCTTTAACAACGAGTTAGGTAGCGTTTCCAAAATAATCTACATTATTAGAAGAAATGTGCGTATATTTTTCTCATACAAACCGAATTAAGTACTAGTTTAAAGGTTTCCTTTATAGCCAATTTTTTTATAAGATGAGCATCGGTCATGGTCACCAGAACACGTTTTGGGGTTTAACAAATTGTATACTGTACAGTATGTTGTCCGATTTGTTAAAAATTGGTACACACGTTGGTTATCTGAGTTACTTGAACGAGTTCGTTAGCCAAAAAAATCCAACACCAGGAAGCACGTTTTTTTTTGACCCGAAATAATTTTGTTGAGATTTTTCGCCCTGGAAACGTTTTTGGGTTTTATAAACAAAACTAGCTGGCCCGATCCGGCTTTGCACGGATAGACAAATCAAAGTTAAACGTATATTAACAAAACATTTATTATATCAATAAATATATTACACTATGTATTTCTTATTGGGATTTTTAGTAACTTTGACTTCCAAACCTGCCCTAAAATTTAGATTTTTTTAAAACCCTTTCTTAGCGAGCACCTACGGCCCTGGAAGAAGCTACATACCAAATTTCATTACAATCCGTTCAGTGTTTTTTTTTTTTTTTAGTAACTTTGACCCTCCCAAACCTCCCCTAAAATTTCGAATTTTTTTAAACCTTTTCTTAGTGAGCACCTATGGCCTTAGAGGAAGCTACGTACCACATTTCATTCCAATACATTCAATGGTTTTGGAGAAATCGTGATTTAGTAACTTTGACCATCCAAACTCCCTCTAAAATTATTTAAACCCTTTCTTATAAGCACTTACGGCCCTAGAGGTAGCTACATACCAAATTTCATTCCAATCCGTTCAGTAGTTTTAGATAAATCGTGATTTAGTAACTTTGGCCCCCCCTTTAATTTCGAATTTTTTGAAAACCTTTCTTAGAGAGCACCTATGGTCCTAGAGGAAGCTTCATACCAAATTTCGTTCCAAACCGTTTAGTAGTTTTAGAGAAATCGTGATTTAGTAACTTTGGCCCCCCTAAAATTTCGAATTTTTTGAAACCCCTTCTTAGTGAGCAGCTATGGCCCTAGAGGAAGCGCCATACTAAATTTCGTTCCAATCCGTTCAGTAGTTTTTGAGAAATCGTGATCAGTGAGTCAGTGGATTTGGCTTTTATATATAGAAAATAAAATAGGATATATTATTTTTCTGTACATTTTGTTATATTTCACTACCTTTTAGCCCATCTGGTTGACCATTAAATCGATCAAAACGTAAAATACCATAAAAGTACCTGTTTACAGTACACGTGAAGGACTTGACCGTAGGGCATTTTTGGATCCGAGACCGACGGCCTGGATGCTTGTTTGTTTTGCGAGCGAAGCGCAGCAATCCACAATCAGAGGCCACAAAGTCTTGTTGTAAACTTGCACAGCGCAG
Organism: Philaenus spumarius; assembly: GCA_018207615.1. Lineage (NCBI taxonomy): Eukaryota > Metazoa > Arthropoda > Insecta > Hemiptera > Aphrophoridae > Philaenus > Philaenus spumarius. The sequence continues at coordinate 63,298 of JAGFPH010002510.1, read as the reverse complement.
TCCGTAATCTGAATCCGAAAGGTGGAGGTGCAAACTGGAAATTCCCTCGATTCACGTCAGCATTTCACTTGCGTGGTCAAATTATTATTTTAAATTAAAATTGTTCAGAAATTGTTTTCCACACCCTTTTTTCAAATAGTGAACACTCGGGGGTTCACTCCTAGCCCTATATCAGATAAAACAGCTGTTCGGATCGAAACCTTAGCAACACATGTTTGCTCACATTCATTACCGTAACAACCAACTCACCATTTTTAGAATCAGCCATTTTAGGTTGGATTAACAAACTAAAAGGAAACAAAAACAAAAATCAACGAACAATTTCATTACAGTATTATAATTTAAGTATTATAAATAAATCAGCTGATTTTTATCAAGAACTTAACACAATTTTATGTTCTGTCTACAATGAATCAAAACACGATTATTTGCAACCAATTTGGCAAATTTAGGTAATTATTCTTTACGAACATTTTTTAGATTATGTAAAAGCAAACAAAATGTTACTGAATTATAAGTGCATCGTCTGGTGTTACATATTATTATATCGTTTTCTTTACTTGGTAATATCAAAATCTGTTTGAAATGTTATTTCAATATTAATGGTGAAATTAAAACGCATGCCGCAATTATAATTTTTGGGGATGGTTGTGTTTACTTGGATCTCTGTCTTACATTAGCTATACATAGGTCACCACTCGATCGTCATTTCCCCTGAAAATATCAGCGTGTACAATAATCTTTTTGCATTGGCTTCGCCAAGGGTAGTCGCCGGGGTTGAAAGTGAAGCGAAAATGCGCGGATCCCAAAGTATATGTATATACAAATTGCGAATTCTGAATAGTTTTAAATATCTTTGAAGTTAGGGCAAAAGGGCTTAAGTCAGAAATTGTTAACGATACAGGAGAAGCACTGAAAGTTTTGACAAACTCATGGCTTGCATTGAAGTATATATTATCGAGAAGATAAGGGGCGAGATAGGCAATATGGTAGCACGGAACTCAAGTGCTGCTTTGTTCTCACTTTTTATTGACAAGCCATAGCTGAGTGGATAGCGTGGAATCTTCCTGATCAGAAGATTCTGGGTTCGAATCTCGGCTGGACCAGGTAACTTTTCATGTGTGTGGTTTGAGGGTAGGAGGGCGGAAGTAAAGCAAACGGTGATTGGCTTGCTTCCAAGCTGACGGGATATGACTAGTTACCTGGGTTCCGGGTTGGGATGTTTTGCGTAATTTTTAAAAATCCATGAAAATTTGTTTTTTTATATAACTTTGAAATTTTTAACATTGAAACTTGACCGCGTAACCATTGAAATCACAAACAAAATATATTTTATTTGTACAATAACAATTCGCAACCAATTTCTGACTTAAGCCCTTTTGCCCTAACTTCAAAGATATATCTTCTTAAACCAATAAAAAATGTTCTAAATTTGCATTTAAATTTTAGTTTTGAATTAATACCAGTTAGTATTGTTTTTTTCAGTTACTTATCGGTTAAATTAAATTTTACATTTTTCATTATTGTTCTAGTTTTTTGAGGGCTTTCTAATATTTCTTTGATATCGTGTTTCAATGGGTCCCATAATTGAAATAGGTATTACATTATCAGATAGACAGGTGCGACGTTGCGCCAATCAGCTGATTCCGAGTGCTATTGTTTAAAGTTAGACGTGATTGATTACGGAAAACGGTTAATTGATTCTCACTGTTTTATGCACGTGTTAACCCACGACATTTAGTTTTTCCATTTCAGTTGATAGACTGTTTATCGACCTTGCTTTTATTTATGTTATTTTCTTCACACGAAGTGGATCGACTAGTTTATAGGGTTATAAAAAGATGATAGCCCTGCAGGTAGAAGTGTCTGTACCACGATTAAAAGTGTACCAAAGCCTATTTGATTGTATCGAATTGGTAAAACTCCCGCGCGGTCTTCATCGTTGTGTATTGTAGATGTGGGTTAACAGAAGGATGAGTATTTTAAAAACTACTTTATAAATATTATACTAATTTTAAATATTTGTTTGCAAATCAGTTATACTTGCAACTTACGATAGCCAAAGTGGTTGCAGCCGCAAATATACCGGCTAACCAGATTCACCAGTTTGTATGGGATTCTATGCTGAACGAGTAGCTTGTGATCGGTTTTTGGATGAAGCTTAAAGGCAGGCTCAAGCTCAGCGTGAAGCAATAAGAACTATTTGCTCATGTGTACGATGCTCGGTAGCTTCTTATAAAGCGAAGAAAGTAATCCCTTTCACAAGAGATTTATCAAAGTGTAATCTTACATAAGTATGTAACTTTATTTTTACTCTGTAAATATGTGTTCTGGAATTGTTTCTGAAAATTTAAAATTGGCGCAAGCCCAATCAGCCACATTAGTGTAGAAATAAGGCAATTGTGGTTACGTTTAATTACACATAAACTAAAAATAAAAACATTCATACAATTTTTAAAATGCTGAAAATTTAACGGATAAACCTCCAGATAGTGCTACAACAAGAGCCCGTGCCATTATCCTAAAAAGGAAGAAAGTTTGCTGATTACAATTTACTTTTACCTGCTTTATAATAGTAGACACGTCATTTTGATGAAAGGCTTCCTTGTTGTGCTGGTCATCTTCATGATTTGTATTTGTTTGTGCCTGGAGACAGTGTTTGTATTTATGTTTGTAATAAAGGGCTCGCTTCGCTCACCAGCCTTCGTGGAGGAGCAAATGAAAACAGGTTATTGTATACTATGATATTTTCACGATTTATACTATGACGACCGATTCGGAGGGATTTTTTATTTTTTATAAGAAGAGAGGCAGCTTTCAAGTTATAAAATATGACCAAAATGTGTTAAGGTAAAGCAGTACTTCAAACTGGCCAAATAGGCCTAGTAAAGGATAAAAATTGAATAATTAATTTTAACAGTGATACGTGTTTTAATTATAATTTAGTAAACCGTTTTCTTTGTTTGTGGTTGTTGTCACCTAAAATAAAATCAAAAACTCTTGGTCATAAAGAATGATTACCTGATTCTAAATTTAAAAATTTGGTTGATATGGTAATAAATCTAAATGCTTTCAAGAAACGTGAGATGGTTCAGTATAGGCCTAACTTAAAGATTATGATCCGAATCAGGTGTTTTATTTGTATTCCAAAAATGTATCAACAGAATAAATGTTTGAATTATAACACAGGAAGCCTTTTCCGTTTATATTTTGTTAACCTTACGTAAAAAAACCTGTTTGTGAAAAAATATAATTAACTGCTTCTAAATTTCCTAAGTTGGTTGCTGTGATAATGAACGTCACAAACGTGTGCTGGTTTATAATACGCCACAACCAGAATTGTGTTTCAAAGATTTTGATTCACGTCCGGTGTTTTATTGGGCTGCGAGTGAACCCCGTACTTTGACCATTTTTTACATTTAAAATCAATATTTTGCTTTCTTAGCGAACTACTACATAGTAGTATGACGGTACTCTGAAATGTTTAAGGCTCTAGATATCATAGTTTTGGCTGTACGTTGATTATGAATCACCCAGTCATTCAGTCAGTCAGTCAGGATTTCTTCTTTTATCTGTACATATTTCCCTCTTTCAGTTTGTGTTTAGTTATACATTTTGTTTTACATCTTAGTATTTTAGTTTTGGGTTAATACTTATTCTTATTGTAATTGGTATTGTTAGGTTACATAGGCTTAGTTTTATAATTTATGTTTAGTTTATATAAAGTACTAGCTGACCCGTACGGCGCTGCCCGTGGTGGTTGGTATTTTCAGTCTTTTTAACGTAATTATAGGCTATTCTTTTTTTTAATTGTTCAGTCAGTGAGTGGTATTTTGCTTTTATATATATATAGATCTTAAATAATAAAAGCACTATTGTCATAACAATAAAAGATCTGAAATTATGATTTTAGTAACTTTGATCCCAACAAACCCCTCCTAAAATTTCGAAATTTTTCATACCCTTTCTTAGTGAGCACGTATGGCCCTAGAGGAAGCTACATACCAAATTTCATTCCAATCCGTTCGGTAGTTTTGAAGAAATCGTGATTTAATAACTTTGATCCCCCCAAACCCCTCCTAAAATTTCCAATTTTTTAAAACCCCTTTTTAGTGAACACTTATGGCCCTAGAGGAAGCTACATACCAAATTTCATTTCAATCCGTTCGGTAGTTTTTGAGAAATCGTGATGAGTGAGTCAGTGAGGGAGTTAGTGGTATTTCGCTTATATATATATATAGATTATCTTGAATTTTTTACTTGATACCAAGGATTTATTTACATTGTAGAAATCTCGTGCATTATGTCCTTTCTGTCTAAATAAATAGTTTTTAAAAAGGGATAAAAATGTTTCAAAATTAAAATCCACGTTTGTATTCATTGCAATGAACTAGTAGGCTACTAAATAAAGTATGGAATAGTCAGTTAAATCGCGATAAAAAGCACACCTGGACAAACAATTTTAATTGTTCCGTTGAAACGACAGTGTTTTCGAAACAAAACTGTACTTTTACAGTTTCAATCATAGAAAATATTGGGAAACGATTTCAAGTTCAGCGCAATAAAACTGGAAACAGTAAATAGCAAGACAATGGAAGCGAGCTTATTAAAACGATGGAGTTGTTTAAAAGCGCCTCAGAAAGTGTAAACGTTAAAGAGGTGTTGGTAACTGAAAGTATACAATAGTAGCCGGAGTAGATCTAGGTGTGGTTGTAACGGTATTGATGAAGGCCCAAGGCCGAAACATCTCATTGTAGATCGATAAACACCAGCCCCCTCTGTTACAATTAAGTAATAACATTGCAAGGCCATTCGAGCCTGTTGGTGTTCATTTGACATTTTCCTCTATCCACGAGGCCACTTGCCATAACTTCTACGTTGGCACATCGAGTCTGCTTTTAAAAGTTTCGTATAAAAACGTTATATTGTAACAATGCGGAAATTAATGTACCTTTCTAGCGAGCGTGGTAAAAAAAAGCAAACCAGATACATTCCCCGTAGATCTAGATGAATTTTACCTTTTATGGACGTTATTAATTAGTGTATAATTGATTGTTTGGAGCGATGGACTGGTATGAGTGTGGAATTGAAACCTGTTGTGTCGTTGGAAACACAGCTTGCTACAGTTTAGGTTAGCTTTTAATTGTATTAGATAACATGAATTGTGCTTCATTTGCATCGCTTTATAGAAATAAAATATCCGATGGAATATCTTTAATCTTTGGGGAGAAAGTCAAAAGTTCTTTATTACTTTATCATAACACTGCTTCCTGTATTTTGTAATCACATCTATTACTTTACAATTGTAATAATAGAAAATGTTTGGAAATGATTTCAAGTTTAGAACAAAAACAGTTAGAAATAGCGCTATTGGAAGAAATGTGTTTTAACCAATTACATTACAATACATTGATTAGAATCTTTAAATTTGTTTTCTAATTACTTAAATCAAAAATATATTTTTAAACCATAAAAACCTTTAGTTATAAGTATCGCTTCGGCTACACTAAAATGAGTTTTTCTTCGAAAATTTATTCAGAATCTTTAATAAATCAATATTGAGCTTGACTTGTGAGAAGATATACTTGATAGAATAAACATAGAACACAAAATCTCACAACTAATACGTTTTAACTCAAACGCGTTTCAACGACAAAGTCGCCATCTTCAGTGATGCACGAGTTGCAATAGTCAAACTATATAACTCACTACAGTTGAAACGCGTTTGAGTTAATAAACGTATTAGTTGTGAGATTTTGTGTTCTAAGTTTTAATTCTATCAAGAATCTTTAATGTATATTCACACACTTTGAAATACGGAACACCAAAACAGACTAATACTAACTATATAATTTATTATAATAAATTAATTACAAAATGGATAAGTAACTGAAAAAGAAATGGATTAATCCACAAGGAAGGAAATAGGATCCCTAATTTGTGTACAAAATTTCGAAAAACATATGCTGCAGTTTGTTTCAATGAGACAGGGCATGTTTGAATAAATAACGAGTCAGTTAAACATATTGTTAAATACGATTTGAAAAACTAGTCATACAATTCATGAAAATCATTTAACAATTATTATGACACAGACATTGATTGATTTTGAAACTATCTTTAGCAAAAATAATACATCTACAGAAAATCATATCTTATAAAGTGAAATAAACTTTATTATTTTAAATTGTGTATTCAGATGTGTTTTATTAAATAATAAATGGCCTCCAACAGAACTAAAAATTTGGTAACTTATAATAATTGTAAGTTGAAATTATTAACAAAAAACAAGAAAATATGGTATGGATTTTTATTCTCAAAAGGTCGGATCAAGAACAACATTAAGAATAATACTGCGCCATATCTTCCACCATGTTAATATGTCCCTTTTTCTCAGCAACTAATAAAGATATCATAATTCTGTTTTGTTTCCCTGAAAATATATGCATTTATAAATTTTATGTGGAAACTCTAAAATTAGTTGTTTACTAATTTGTTTACTAGTTGTTTTGATTTTTTTAAAAAATCCTATATATACTTTAAAATAAGGCTACTTTTATTTTTTAAACTACATTTGAGTTTCCAGTAATCTGGGTAGGTTTGATAACTGTGCAGATAACTTTGGTAGTTCCTGAGATAAATTGAAATCTGTCTTAAAAAATCAAACTTTCGGGAAACACTGTAGAAGACACTGAAGTTCCAGTTTTTAGATGAAAACAAAAGAACATGGTCGCATTCAAATGTAAATAAAGTAGGTTTAAATTTTCGTATTATATAAGTGTTGCATATCATTGTATACAGAAAAGAATAAGCTATAACATAAAGCAAAACAACAACAAAAAACAAAAAATGACAAAACAAATTTTTCTTAAGTTTAAATCTAAAGAACTCTTCTACCGATACTCATATTCATATTTAAAAATCAATTTAAAAAAAAAAATCATGAAACAGTACAAAGAATATTAAAATTCTAATTTAGTTTGATGAAGAAATATTATCTGTCAAATGTGTAAAATGAGGATTTAGTTATTTTCCAAATTTATTTAAAGTTTAGAAAAGGTCACACTATATAGTTTACACGTTCTGTTACGTATTCATAGTCAAAATAGTCGAAAGCAGTAAAACTCACCTCAACTCTAACTAACTCAACTTTTAAAACCTGTAATGACAGCATTTAGATTGTGATTTTTAATAATTTTAATATTTTGTCAGTTGTTTTATGATTTTTATTTGGATAATTTATCATTTTCCGTTTATTGGTTTTACATTAAGCTGAATGAGTACAATTTTGGCTTTTATACTTTTAATTATTGTTTTGCCTTTTTTAGTACCTATAATGAATCAAGGATTCTAATTAATTTATCTATAAACAAACTAAGTTTAACCAAACCAAAACTAATAACATTTTTGGTGTTTTTATAATAACTTTTTTATCTAGTAACTTTTATTATAGTTAATTTATTTATGAAATTGGTCAATTTATCAAAAATTGGTTTATTTATTTTCTTATGTGTTTCACTACATATTTGTTTAAGCTTAACATTTTAAAAATCTTTTTAGTTTTAGATAATTCTCAGTTAACTAAATAATACATATATATAAATCGTACGCGCTAGTAAGTTTAAATTACAGCAAAATAAATTCTTATTACTTAATATAAATCTACTTTTTGTACAAAAATGCACTTTCTTTTAAGATTAAGATCGCGAAAAATAATGTATCCAAATGTAATCCCATTTTGTAAAACCAAATGTAAAACCATAATTCATCTCAATAGTGTCTACCTATATAGTGTGATTTCTATAAACATTTTTTAAAAAGAATCGGTTAGTTTTGACATATTTTGATTAAAATAAGGAACTAGCCTATACATAATGTACAAAACATATATAATGTAGAAACATATAATAAAATTAAACATACAGACACAAGTGTAAAAAAGAGTGTTAGAATATTTAAATTTTGTTTACAGGTAAAACGATTTTAATTAAATTTTATTCTTTTTTTCACCGCTCTTTTCTATGTTTATTCGTATAAAAAGTTGCATAACCGAGATGTAGTGAGTTATTACCGCACATTTCCTTACTCGACGTAATGATACGAATCGTATTTCAATGATTGCTTCCAAACAGGAAATCTAAATCATGCCAAGACGCATTTAATTGCTACGTTAAGGAAAAACGAGCATCGGTAGTTATGGAAATACTCGTCCAAGACATACACAAGTAATGTAATAAAAGTTGCGTGGGACTAATCATACGTCTTGGAGTAAGGAAATCAAGATCTAGTATTTTACATAATATGGAATCTAAACAGCTGTTATATTCATTTATTATTATTTTTAAAACTTGTTTTTAATCGGCCACTGTCCATTATACAATATTGTATATGTTTTATATGTCTTATTATTTTATTGAATAAGTAACTGGAAGAAGTATCTCAAACGATACAATGTATACTTTTCATAAAAGCTGTTCTATTTTCTGTTATTTTAAACAAAGAAGATCTTGTGTTTCAAGTGTAATGAATGGTTTGGTATGGTGGACTAATCATACGTTTTGTATGAATTGGACTCTACACAGTGCTAGACGTCATGCAATTCGCAAATTAAATGCAATATTTTATTAAATTATTATTATTGATTTGATTTGTTTAAGCACCCTGCCTAACGATATGAATTTTATATTTAAGTATTAAAGCATTTTCTTTAAATTTTATGTTTGTATAGTTTTATGATTACACTATGGAAGGGCGAAGCGTGTGTGTATATTTAGTATTACAATACAGTATACTTCGACATATGTTTCAGTTTATTAATTTAAAAAATATTACGTTTGATAAAAGTAAAAAATCGGTACTTTAGACAAAATAAAAAAAAATATTTCACGACTCAGATAGATGAAGCTGCCAAGGCCAATGAGGTTTTATGATTTATACCTCATTCAACCTTAAAAAGCTACTTTTAAACAAACCTCAAGTTATTGAGTTATTATCGTTAGCCTAAGGGATCAGGTTTTACTGGCCGAATCACTTTACACTGGTAGGCCAGGACAGGGCAGCAAAAACTGGATCATTCATTGACCGGCCCAAGTGTACATCTGCTGGACAGGGCAGTGCAGAGCATTGTCTCGCTTTTCCAAGTGTGCACCATTCGTGACAATGCTATCTACATTTACTTTAATTAAGATAGCATTATTATTGGATGTTGAGGAGATGGAAAAAAGATCCATTGTACGACGAAGACGTTTTTGGGTGCACAGAAAAAACATTTGGGGTAGCACAGGGACGCTAGAAAAACAGGAAGAATAATTCAACCTTTGAAGAAGAAAATACATTCTATCCACACTTTCAAAGTCGCTGTTCGACTTTATAAAATTGTCTGACGCCGTATACAGTGGCATAAGGAAGATCAACTTGTTCTGGTAGTGCATTAAACCCTCAGAAAAACTAGTTTATTGCAAGATAAAAATAAATATATATTTATTAAGTAAATAGTAAATTATTTTTAATAAATTAAGTAATATATTGTACTTATTGAGTTTTGTTAATTATTTCGTTTAAAACTCTACCTTTTTACAACAAATAAGAAACGTAATTTTAAAGCAAAAAGTGACGAAAGAAAATTTAACCCAGAACACTAATGTGGTCTTAGCCAAACGTAGTTACTAAACCTTCGTCTGCCAGACTACTGTTTAAAATGGGTAATAAACCAAACTAAAAATATTAAACACATATTTTTACTCTCTTAACTTTGAATAAGGCGTCATTATAAACACTTTCAATACGTTTTACAAAATGTTTAGTCTGTGGCATCGTCACAGGAACACTTTGCTTGGTACTCCCCACAAATTGCTCTCGAGCACTTCTCACAGAAGAATGGGGTCATTATTCTCTTTGCTGAAGAGTAGAATGTGCATATCTTGTGATCCTGTTGTTGTCTTACATCCAATACAACTGTCTTGCATTGTTCAGGAACATAGTTCAGTTCTGCACCAGTATCATATGAGTAACTAAACTAACGTAAATACTAATGTTTAGTCTGCCAGACTAAGCGAACCTAAAAACTAGCAAAAAAACATGCACGTACGGACTTACTATACTGACCATATAATCAGCTAGTGCTCAAATGGAGGTACACGGAGTGGTGGGCCGCTCGGTGGAGAGGAAGTAGGGAAAGTAGAAAAATCGATAGTTCACAGTAGTCTGTCAGACTAAACGTTAGTGTTCTAGGGTTAGTAATCTAAACTAAAGGGTACAAGGATCTCCCCTCGGGTTAACCCACGAGCGGGGCAAGGGCAATGAACGGTGCTTGAACGTCAAATGAGTACGCATCCATTACTTTTACGTTGGAGCAGTCTTGATCAGATCTTGCTCCACCTTTAATCTGTTTCTGTGTTCAACAGATAGTTGTGATAATAAAAATAAATATTGGAACGAATTGGCCTAAACAAATTATAGTTAAATATGTATTTTTTAAGCCAATTTTCAACGACATTTCCGTAAATAATTGGCTACTTGGGAATATTTTGTCAAGGATAAACTGGTAAATAAATCAAAAAGCTTTCTCAGTAACATCAAATTTATTAAAATCTATTCAGTACAACTTAAAAAGGAGGCGTTACAAAAAAAAAAAAAAAAATAAAAAAAAAATGAAATTCTTAAACCCTAGGAACCCAGTATATAATTCCCTTCTGTAGTAAACGTATTTAGAAAACAGAATGTTTAGGTTTTGGTAAACGATATTATTAAATTACTAACAAAGTTGAGGTTTATCTTTATGTATTCTCATTTTAAATCACAAACGACTAACCATGAAATATAAATAATTTCAGCTTATGTCTAACTATTCAAAAACATAGCAAATTCACATCTATAAGTAGGACTGCCCCATTACTATCCGTCTTGCCATGGCCTCTTTTATGACTCCCGAGATATCACCGTCATCAATTCTGTATACAAAATTGTTTGCCAAGGTTATGGAAATACGTGATAGATTTTCTACTATTTAATTTGTATAATCATTTTTCAGCCATTGGTTTCACAATTTCCTGTAAATTAACGTTGATCAAAGTTTACAATAATACATTACTTCCTAAAATAAAATGGCAAACATGTTTTATTTTTTGGGACTATTATAAATTAGACATTCACCTTCTTCAAAGCAAACAAAGCTTCTGAAGATGGGGTCTACCCGAAACGTGTCAGGTGAGGAAAATACAAAGCTAAGAAAGGCGGATAAACAAGAAGACAAATGTTTCAAGCATCTTAGCAGAAATAATAACAACAAATGCAGTCCTTATAGCTTTGTTTATTATAAAACTCTCCCTGAAGAACCTGAATTGCCCCAGAGTCGAACACCATACATCAGCATTTAATTTATTAGACCAAAATATATCATAAGAACTACTTACTGTACTCCCGAGTTAACGATCTGCTTTATTTTTGAAAAGTAGTTGTGGTAGGAGTTAACAAATAGAAAATTATTATTTTTAATTTGTAATAAATTACCTGCTTACACGCTTCCTCAGCAAGGGTTAAATTCACTTGTAATTTAGTTAAATAGAAAATGTAAATGCGTAACGAAAAAAAGTGTTATTCATTGGTTGCTTTGGCAATGAAAAATATAAAATACGAGTAACGAAAAAAGCGTTACCAAATTTAGTTGCTATGGCAATGAATCATGCTTTCAAGAAACGTGTGTTTTTTTCATCAATTTAAATTAAGAGAAGATCGTTTCCGTCCAGCGCAGTTCAGATAATATCGTCAAGCGCTGAAATTTAAGGTTATGTTTAGAAAGTAATTTTAGGTCTAGACCTAACCTAAAATTATTGTTTTGATGTTGCCGTTAAGACAAGTAAAATAAATTCAACATACACGCAATCATTTTAGGTTAGGCCTAGACGGATGAACCAACATTATATGTTTATTGAATGTATTTACAATGAACGGCCATTTAACTTTGTTTACCGTCTTAGATTTGACGTTATAATTATTTCTACACCTTTATTATAGTAACATTAAACGTATGGAAACAGTAATGATTTGTATAAAAACCAATCTAATAATAAACGACAATTGAAAGACTAAAATTATGTGTTGTTGCCGTTAAGGCTGGTAAAAGAATTTTGAAGAAAAGGCGTGATGAACTTCGTTCCTGATGGGGGTCCCGCGACCGCACACATTTACTTTTTTTAAGATTACCCTAAATAAACAATTTGCTTCCATTTATGTTTTTTACTAGGAAAATTTATTCTGAACATTTATTTGGATTTAACTCGCTCTTTAAATCTGCACAATTAATTGTAAATTGAAAAACATGTATATTAATATCGTCATACCTATGTATGACTATGTTTGCATATTCATGAAACTCCCAACTGGATAAATAGTTAAGTGTCACACACAAACAAACACCATTAAAACCTTTACACTTTATAATATTGTATAGTTCTTATAATGTGCTATAATTATTAGTGTTTTCCTTTCATCACTAAACAATGTGACCTATATATTCTATTACATCTGTTTAAAAGTATCGCGCACATTTATAAAATGTTATCTCAAAAATGTATCACGTGGGCATATCATTAAAGCTTAATTTTATCGGCCTATATTTCTAAACAGCTCCGGACTCGGAACAACACTTGATAATTGTTAATAAATTATAGTGTATAGCTGTTTGTAGTACATGTATATTACCGGGCAAACACATACTTAGCATAATTGTTATGGCGAGGGGGTTATAATTAATGCGACTCCTGTAGAACATAGTTTGGCCTGCTGTTTGACCCTGGCATTCTAAAACGTAACGCTCCGGGTCTGATAATTGCTATAGTAAGTGAACGGTATCAAGTTTGTAATGGTCTTTGCAACATTACTTATGTTAACAATCTAATAACGTATTAGCGATCATGTCAGGCTTTGGAAAGAACAGTAATGCCAACTGAAATAACATTTAACTAAATATCATGATCTTCAACCATGTATATGCATTTCAGAAATATTGTTTAGTTGTTTATGAGAAAAACTAGTTGAATTTATGTATTTGATTTTATATATGTAAATGGCGAAGAAATGTATAAGTAGTCTATACATAAGATATGTAGCCTACTTCCCGTGCATAATAGTTTTATATACATATATAAATGTAGTCTTATTCTTTCCATGCACAAGCAATTTTATGTTGGAGGAAAACTTTAGATAATCTGTAAAATCTGTATATATATGTTACAGCAAAAATTGATTGTTAGGAAGAGTTGACTCTGCCTAGGAAGTGTAAACTCTTACTAAAAGTATCAGTAAAAGTTGATTGAAAATAAACATATCAACTTTTCCTAGGAAGAGTTAACTATGCCTGATGTGGTTTAGTAAAAGTTGATTCAGAGATGTTGCCCTCCGCATGTAACTGCGCGCGCATATCATTGTTTTGATTGTCCCCGCCAGGCAGTCGCCATTACGGTACTCGTCTATTTGTTGTAGAGCAATAGTGACCAAGGATTCAGGTTAGGTTAGGTTAAACAATAGCTGATGGATAAATAAACTTATGGATAAAACATATCTGTTAGGACTGTTGCAACTTCACAATCACTTGGAAGCGGACAAAGAAGTTTCAAATTCTCTTGCAACACTAAATACAAATCCAAGAAGTGCACGTGTAAAAAGAAAGATGTGCTCCGCAACCCAAAGTGATACAAATCTTTACATTGCTGTAATAAATGATAAACATTTTGTATCCCTCTTTGTATTATAAAGGTTTTTTATTAAAGGTAGTCTTGCAAAAAGTCAACTTTACTAACTCAATTCAGTACAAGTATACTTTCCCTAAGTACAGTCAACTCTGACTAGATAATGTTAATCGAGATTCAACCCTTTTAATCAACTTTTACTGAAAAGACCAGTAAGAGCCGACTTTACCTAGGCAGAATCGTCTCTTACTGGAGAATCTTCTTTTCCTGTAACATATAGGCCTATATAAGTTGACTAGCTGGCCCGACCAAGCTTTGCACGGATAGACAAATCAAAGTGAAATGTATATTAACAAAAAATATATTATTTCAATAAATATATTACACTATGTATTTCATATGGGGATTTTTAGTAACTTTGACCCCCCCAAACCTACCCTAAAATTTCGAATTTTTTGAAAAACTTTCTTAGCGAGCACCTAGGGGAAGCTACATACCAAATTGCATTCCAATCAGTTCGATGGTTTTAGAGAAATCGTGATTTTGTAACTTTGACCCCCAACCCCCCTAAAATTTCGAATTTTTTTAAACGCTTTTTTAGCGAGCATCTATGGCCCTAGAGGAAGCTACATGCCAAATTTCATTCCAATCCGTGCTTTAGGTTTTGATAAATCGTGATTTAGTAACTTTGGAAAATTTGAAGGTATTTTCTAGTGGGATCATAGACGCACACTAAGAAAGGAGTTTGCAAAATTTTAATTTTCAAGCGTAAAAATGGTGAAAGTACGTGGGTATACGCCCAGCCCTATAACAGATAAAACAGCTGATTCGGATAAAAAGCTTAGGGACATGTTTGTTAAAGCATTTACATTCATTGCCGTGGCACCAAACTTAGCACATTTAGAATCAGTTTTATTCTTAACAAACAAGAGCTGTTTTAGGTTAGGTTAACAAAATAAAACAAGAAATAAACAAATATAACGATAAAGGCTTACTGTATTTTGTTACATTTTATAAATAAGATATCTGGTTTGGATCAAAAGCTTAACCAATATTAGGTTAGTCCTAAACTAAACATACATTTCTTGAAACCATTTACATTTATTAGACCTACTATAGCAAACAATAACAAATTTAGAATCGGTTAATTTTGATTAGCAACCAACAACTACTTCTTTAGGTTAGGTTTATATCCCTCTATTATATACACAAATCCTGTCATTCACGCAAAACCTCTGGCCTTACTGCGCTTGCGTAAGGTTCCCACACCTACCCCATCCAAGTTCCTCTGTCCTAATCAATCGTTATATCCGTGATAATAGCAGAGTAAACACTAATCTGTTTGAATTTGCTTCTATGTGGTGTTGTTGAGCGGAGCACGCAAGCATCTCTCCTAGAATTACATAAAACTGTATATTTAATCAGGCGGAAAGAAGCTCGATGTTTGAAATTACTGTATTTAAAACGTCATTCGGCCAAATATTTAAATTCTAAGGTTTATATTTATTACTTATACACCTACACGTTACGTCATACGTTTGCCTAGGAATGCTGTTTGCAGATTTATTTACTTCTAATATGCAATTTCAAGTTTTCCGATCGTTTCTTTGAAGGATTCATACATTTTACATAAATTCCCCTTAATTGTTATCTGATCGGCAAGTAAATTGTTTGAAATCTGAAACCACAGACTACTTAAGCGTAAAACGTAAGTATGCATATATATACCTTTAATACACCAATAGTTTGAGGCCTTAAAATAAAATTGACCTATGTTGTTTACAGACACCATTAATGCACGGATGCAGTACAGCAGCGCCATCGCGTATTAAATATCACAACTCGTAAGGCTTCTGTAAAGTGTAGGATTAGTTTACGATTTCTGTAAAAACTATCTAATAAGCGTCTTAAAGTAAGACGCTTTGCGTTTTAGATTCCGTCAATGATTTCTTCTTCTTCATTGTTTTACACGTACTAATGTAAACCACAAGTTTAATGTAACAGCTGATCGTAAAAGAAGAAGAAATCCACTAAATAAAGTAAGCAGTGGTTACAATAGCTGTATGAATTTAGTTACGTCACGCTTAAAATGAAATGGACATTGCACTTAATAATTCTGTAAGTTGTGTTATATTAGTGTACTTTATGTGACTACTTTTATAATGATTTTATGACTACATTTTTTAAATATCTAAATTTGCTAACTTGGTTGATATGATAATTAATGTAATTGCATTAAAGAAACGTGTGTTGGTAACGCACACAAAATACTGTTAATTGTGCAGATTGCATATAAACTTGTCCCTTAATTTACTATAGTTGGATAGGTTTATTAAAACTTACTCAATTCCTAAGGAGGGTTTTTTAGATTTAAATGTATTGTATGTATTTGGTCGATACAGAATGAAGAAAAAAAAGAAAACTGTCATGAATATAAATCGTTGGTTATATATTGGTTCAATCTGAAATTGGATCACTATTTTTGTGAAATTTAAAATAAAAATATAAAAAAGTATCAAACATCATTGCCTATAGCCTAGAAAATTATTATAATAATTTTAATATCTGTTGTGAAATATTAAAGTTAAACAGATAATCTGTATTAAAGGTTTAACAGCATAATTTTAGGTTAGGCCTATACTATACCAACACACGTTTCTTTAATGCAATTACATTAATTATCATATCAACCAAGTTAGCAAATTTAGATATTTAAAAAATTTAATCATAAAGTCATTATAAAAGTAGTCACATAAAGTACATTAATATAACACAACTTACAAAATTATTAAGTGCACTGTCCATTTCATCGGTAGCGTTACGTGACTAAATCCATACAGCTATTGTTACCACTGCCTACTTTATTTAGTAGATTTCTTCTTCTTTTACGATCAGCTGTTACATTAAACTTGTGGTTTACATTAGTACGTTTGTAAAACAATGAGGAAAAAAGAATTCATTGACGAAATCAAGAACACAAAGCGTCTTACTTTTAGCCGCTTATTAGATAGTTTTAACAGAAATCGTAAACTATACAATAGTCATGCATTTTAGTTGTTATCCAGTAGACACGTTTTATCTACACCGGGAATAGTTTAGTTAAAATGTGTTTTCCAATTATTTTGTTAAGGAATTTGTAAAAAAAGTTAAGAGTAATAAACTAGATGGACTTGACGGTATATATTTGAAACAAATTAGTGTTACGCCAATGAAATTAAGAAAAATAAACGATACCGGGAACTGGCACATACTTTTCCACAAACATATTTAAATAATTAAACAGATTAACTATGACTTCATAACTGTAGGAGGGGTAGGAGAGGTGATATTAAAATAGGAGACTAACTAGTAAATATTATTATTTTTAGCTAGAGAGAAAACTATTCCAACAACCCCAAAAAATCAGTTATTATTATTATTATTATCTAAAAGAGAATTTTTAGAAAGAAGCGGGTTTTTGCATATGGTAGGGTACATTAATTAAGGGCTACAAATAAGCCAAATTTCATCAAAATCGTTAGAGCCGTTTTTTTATAAAAATATAATAACAGATTTTTTGGGTTTTTTTTTGGCCAAAAAGATGGCTGATTTTCAAAATTTTTCAAAGCCGTTTTTCGTGCATTTATACAGGCCTACTTGACGTGTTTGGTGCAAATTTGTTTGAAATCAATCGAACATTTTTCGCTCTAGCTTTGTAAACATACAGACAGACATTTTTTAAAAACCACTTTTTTGTACTCAGGGGGTACCAAAATGTAATTTTCCACAAAAATTTCAAAATCTATTTTTTTTTGGGACCACTATACTTTCTCTATAGTAGTGAGAAAGTAAAACGGGTGCTAACTCCGAACAAATATGTTGTGTATCATGTTTATTCTCAAACACACCAGTATGGTAACAAAAGTAAACACTAAACAGTT
>JAGFPH010002510.1:23477-38807 GCA_018207615.1 Philaenus spumarius | reverse complement strand
AATACGTTATGCATAACCTATATGTAAGATTAAATTTAATAAACAAGTTTATAAAAATGCATATCCTCAAATGCGTGTAAGTACCCGCCATTTTTGTATACCAAAGAAATTATAGAACAATGAATGATTCGGGCTTAAAGTTTTCAATGTACGAGCCCGATTTTGTGTTTCAAACCATTTAGCGAAAACAACAAAGACATTTCCTATACACTTTTCTACATAGAGGTCCTTTAAATACTAAGAAAGAAAATAACTTAAAATCACCGGATTGAAATCACCGGATTACCAAGAGACGAAATATAATGTTTTCTTGCATCGAACAAATCATACAAATCGAAGAATAACTTGATTATTTGAATTGTGTAAATCAGTCGTTCAAATCAGTTATTAATCGAAGAATAACTAAAACAAATACAACCATATCATAGTTACAAACTTCAGTCGCAGCGCTTGAAAGAAAATAAACAGTACCAAGAACTGGCACATACTTTCTCACAAACATATTTTAATTATTAAACAGATTCACTGTGACTTGTAGGGTGGGGTAGGAGAGGTGATTTTGTATTAAATTTGGAGTTTAACTAATAAATATTATTATTATTATCTAGAGAGAAAACTATTCTATCGATTTCGTACAAATTTGCACCAAACACTACAATTAGGCCTTTATAGATGCACGAAAAAAGGTTTTGACAAATTTTGAAAAACAACCCCCTTAATGGCCAAAAACCCCCAAAAATCAGTTATTATTATTATAGTTAGCTAAACGAGAATTTTTAGTAAGATGCGGTTTTTTGCATATTTTAGGGTACATTAAAGGCTACAAATAAGCCAAATTTTATCAAAATCGTTATAGCCGTTTTTTATAGGAAAATAATAACTGATTGTTTGGGGTTTTTTTTTGCCAAAAAGGGGGTTGTTTTTCAAAATTTTTCAAAACCCTTTTTCGTGCATCTATACATTCCTACTTGACATGTCTGGTGCAAATTTGTTTGAAATCGATGGAATAGTTTTCGCTCTAGCTTTGTATACATACAGACATACATACATACATACATACATTTTGTACAAACCACTTTTTTATACTCTGGGGGTTCCAAAAATCTCAACATCGATTTTTTTGCGATCACTATATATACTTTATCTATACTTATAGTGAGAAAGTAAAAGGAATATGTTTTTATTTTGCTACTAAGTGGTTTTCCTTTAAATTATTAATTGTTCTTCTATTATTTTGAAATAAACGATTGCATTGATCTTTTTACCCCCAAAGTATCGTGATAAAATGTAACGCCTGTAATCGTTCAAATATATAATGTGTTGTAAAAAGAAATACAATACAAATCGACCACGCAGTTGAACCGCTGACGTGAGTTGAGTGAATTTTCAAAATTTAGTTTATATGTATTAAGGTGTTAACCATCTATTATTGGGAAATCGGTCTACTCAAGAAGGCGCTTAAGCTGCCTGAGTGAACGGAATATACAGTAGGTCTACTAGTAGAATTGGTTTGCACCTCAGCCTCCAGACCTGACTTATTGCAAGTTTTACTTCGACCTTGCGGCTCACGTGAATTTGAACCGGGTACTTTAAGAAACCCGGCCGGCTATAAGATTATGTAAAACAATGTGCAGAATAATCTTTTAATACATTTTTTGAGATAAAACCACAAAAAACTTTTATTCTAATATGAAATATTTCAAAAAATTATTAGTTCTTTACAAAAAAATGTGCTTTCGCTTCGGATTTTTTTTGGCTAACGAATTCGTCTGAGTGACTTATATCTCGTATATATATACTAGCTGACCCGTACGGCGTTGCCCGTGGTGATTGGTATTTTCAGTCTTTTTAACGTAATTGTATTCTTTTTAAGTGTTCAGTCAGTGAGTGGTATTTGGCTTATATATATATATAGATCTTAAATAATAAAAGCACTATTGTCATAATAATAAAAAATCTGAAATTATGATTTTAGTAACTTTGATCCCCCCAAACCCCTCCTAAAATTTCTAAATTTTTCATACCCTTTCTTAGTGAGCACCTATGGCCCTAGAAGAAGCTACATACCAAATTTCATTCCAATCCGTTCGGTAGTTTTGAAGAAATCGTGATTTAATAACTTTAATCCCCCCAAACCCCCCTAAAATTTCGAATTTTTTTAAACCCTTTCTTAGCGAGCGCCTATGTCCCTAGAGGAAGATACATACCAAATTTCATTCCAATCTGTTCGGTAATTTTGGAGAAATTGTGATTTAGTAATTTTTACCCCCAACCCCTCCTAAAATTTCCAATTTTTTAAAACCCTTTTTTAGTGAACACTTATGGCCCTAGAGGAAGCTACATACCAAATTGCATTTCAATCCGTTCGGTAGTTTTTGAGAAATCATGATGAGTGTGTCAGTGAGTGAGTGAGTGGTATTTCGCTTTGATATAATAAATGTAGATAATGTTTAATGACACCCCAAAACGAGTTCTGTAGACCATGATCGGTGCTCATTGACCACTCCCGACCTTAGGCCTCACCATAAGAGTCACTGAAATTTCTTTCCTTTGGAAATTCCCTAATGACAGCGGGTTATATGAAAATAGATTGAAAGCAATTAAGGAGTGTTTTTATATAGGCTAAATGTGTTCTGTTCTTTTAGTTTTGGTTCGAGGCACAAACTCCTGAAATTCGAATCCGTTTTGAAAAATTTTTGCTGTAATGTGTCAACAAATAAACTCACAATCGCAATTTGTCTCTATACTATTTAGGTTCAGCTAGCCATAACAGGTACTTACATCTTGTCACTTACAAAATCTAATAATAATTGTCTGCACTGGTGGCCAAACATTTCAAATTAATGGTGTACGTGTTTACAATATCACAGAATCAGTTATGCTTTAGAGCACCCCGACTTCAATATCTCAAGCGATTTCGTCACCACTCTGCCGCGTAGTCAGTTCAGATTCAATAACAATGTATTCCTAAATTACAGCTTAGGTGACGTATTGATAGTCGATTGTGATTAATGCTGAGGTTTTTAAATCCCCAATTACTTAAACGCGATAATAAATATCATTTCACTTGATGCGATAATAGATAATCGTAAATAAGTGAAAGTAATTTATGTTCTTCTGTTTAAGCATCGCCTTCGAGAAAATATATAACTAATAATTAGTCTGACTTTATGACTTCAATTACTACCAAATTGGCAGCTAGCATCGCATATTTCTCTGGAGGGGCACGCCCCGAATTGTTAAATGATTTGGTATTAAGCAGCTATGGGCCGCTATCAATTTCAATTATTTATTGGACTATACAGATTACGTGTGGTTAATCATTTTAAGATATGGCGATTAGGGGTTGATTCCAAAAATAATATAAAGGTAATTTTTTATTGTATACCTAAATTTAAATTTAAATATAAACAACTACTTACATTACATTTTTATAGATTGGTATCAATAAAATTTAACGTAGGCCTAATTATATACAGACAGTTTTAAATTTTAACCTATATTACAAATAATATTATGAACTAATTACGGAATAACAACTGAAGATATTATATCAATATTAAAACTTGTTTATATTTATAAACTAGCTGGCCCGACCCGGCTTTGCACGGATAGACAAATCTATATATTTAATACACAGTTGAAAGTCTGAGTTCTCAGTGACTACTGAACCAATCTTCAAGATTTATGTGTCAAATTAAAGGGGATAATGCGTAGGTTTGCCGAATATCCTTAGAATTTACGTCTTTTCTAAGGGCTACGACCTAAAGCCCTTCAAAAATTGAGTCAAAACAATTCTTATTGAAGAATAAAATTTAGTTGTAATCATAAATTAATCGTCAGCTGTTTAATATTTGTCAGCTGTGAGAAATTTGTTATTATTTTAATAACCTCACTTTCAGTATGTAATAACATTATTAATTTAGAAATTCCTGATCATAAAAACACGATTCTGAACAAGGAAAACTATATTTGTTAACTTTTATACCACAAGGTATTATATTTGAACATTATTTGTATGTTTTGGTGTATAAGTTTGTACTTTGTATATATTTTAAATTACTGTATGTAGTTTTTTTCTTCTTTTTTGTAACTAAATAATCGAATAATGTGTTAGTGTTCAATAGTCAGCCGTTTCCTAAGATATGTCCATTATCAGCTGATTTCAAACTTGAAAAAATTAATCTTTTGTTAAACTTGTCAAAGTTAAATGTATATTAACAAAAAATATATTATATCAATAAATATATTACACTATGTATTTCTTATGGGGATTTTTATTAATTTTGACACCCCAAACCTCCCCTAAAATTTCGATTTAAAAATAAACTCTTTCTTAGCGGACACCTAGGGCCCTAGAGGAAGCTACATAATAAATTTTATTCCAATCCGTTCGGTGTTCCTTTTTAGTAACTTTGACCCCAAACCCCCTTAAAATTTGGAATTTTTTAAAACCCTTTCTTAGCGAGTACCTAGGGTCCTAGAGGAAGCTACATACCAAATTTCATTCCAATCCGTTTAATGGTTTTTGTAGTAACTTTGACCCAACAAACCTCCCCTAAAATTTCGAATTTTTTGAAAAACTTTCTTAGCGAGCACCTATGGCCCTAGGGGAAGCTACATACCAAATTTCATTCCAATCCGATCGATGGTTTTAGAAAAATCGTGATTTTGTAAATTTGACCCCCCCCAAACCCTCCTAAAATTTCGAATTTGTTTAAACCCTTTCTTAGCGAGCATCTATTGCCCTAGAGGAAGCTACATACCAAATTTCATTCCAATCCGTTCGGTAGGTTTTGATAAATCATGATTTAGTAACTTTGACCCCCCAAAACCCTCCCTAAAATTTCGAATTTTCGGAAACCCTTTTTTAGTGCGCGTCTAGAGCCTATAAACAGTATTAGTGCCAAATTTCATGTTTGTAGGCCCCGTGATTTTGGAGAAACTGTGATGAGTCAATGAGTCAATGGTATTTGCCTTTTATAAGTATAGATAACGCAATGATAATTCAATCTCCTAATTCCTCTGCACAATTATGTAGATCGCTAAAACTATAATGCCAAGAAAGAAACAGTTAGTGAAAACTCGATTATACTAGTATTAAAAATAAATAATTATTTAAGCGATTTCTCACCATTTGAATAACAAGGTGCAGTTAGTATAAAAGAGCTATAATTTTAAAAATATGTAAATTTATCTATTACTAGGGTAAACTCCTGCGACCTTCGCACGCAAACCCCGTTGAAACCTACTATACACATAATCATGTTATGTTTTCTTTATAATAAAGGTGTAGGAATGATAATAACCCCAAAGCTAAGATGGTAAATGTTAAATGTTCAAATTAAATTATTTCGTAAATTGTATAGCAGCAGTTATATTAAAGTTAGAACCAGCAAGGCTCATGTCTACACTGTAATAAAAACCTAACCTTAAAGTTAGAAACCAGCTGTTAATGGAAATATTTGAGCAAACAGCTTTTTTATCTGTTATTTTATTCTATTTGTTGCTATGTTAATGAATGTAAATACATTCAAGAAATATCGTATCAACCCAGTTAAAATATCTTAAGCACCAAACACCCTCTTAATATCCTACATTTAAAGTATCTTAAGTGCCATTTTCATAAAAAAAAAAACACTATTTTGAGAGTAGATATACCTAATATAAGGGTTTTACTAATTAAAAACCTCTTAATGTTGAATCTTTGTCTAATTTTGTGAATATAATAGAATTTTTTGTGCCTCATGTAAAGTTGGTTCTTTGGAGCTTACGATATTTTGCTTTTTAGGGGACGATATGTTCATCAGTATAATTTTAACCTAAGAATTTTGTACGAGTAAATTTACAAATATTTAAATTAAAATTGTTTTTATCAAATTGAATTATAACCTATGTTACTCAGGGATAGTGTAGCTTTTTATTAGTAAAACTATTTTTTTCAATCGGTTCAGTAGTATTAGAGATTACCCTCTACATACAAAAAAAAAAACAAAAAAAAAAAACAAAATTGACTTCTTTATAATATTAGTATAGACAAAACCCCTACAATCAGCTCTCAACAATAAATTTTGCTTCAACATATTGTAGCAGCTGATTCGATATATTCAGTTTGAATGTTCGCAGTCGTGACAACGTAAATCAATAATCTAGTAAACGGTTTGTCCATACATGCCGTGATAATTCCACAAACCACCATTGTAGACCTACTGGGTTATAAGGCATCGTAGCCTTCAATCAACTTAGAGAAGGTTTTTATTTGGAACTGCAGGGGTTGGGTTCAGAGACGTGGGTGCCAAAAAAAACGCATCGAAGCAATGAACTTCTTATAGGAAGTCGGTGAAGTTGGCCAGAACATTCAAGCAGCTTCCAGAATATGCCAGACAGAATGTTCCTCAATGTAGGAGAATGTTGTGGAAAGTTTCAGAAGGTTCGTTAATATTATTCCAGAAAGTTCTTGAATGTTCCAGAATGGACTAGAATGTTCTTGAATGTTATAGAATCTTCCAGAATGTTCAAGAATGTTATTCCAGAATTATCTCACATGTTTTAGAATTTTTATAGAATGTTGGAGAATGTAGAATTTTCCAGAATGTTGTACAATCCTTTAGGAGGTTCGAGTCTGTTCCCATCAATGGGACTACCTGTTCCGGAAAGTTCGAGAACGTCCTAGATCTTTCTTTAAACCAGAGACGGGCTATGAAGCTACAGAAATAAAATTCGGCACATAGGCCTATTTCTCTTAGTATATAGAAATCATATAGGAGAGAAAAAACATTAGCGTTTCTATTACTTGAATGTGAAATATTATTCGTAGAAAATATTTTAGGTAAAATGTATTCAAACGAACTGGCGGAGAACGTAGATTTTGTACCTGCATGTAAGCCTAAATTGGAAAACATAGTTTGATTTGGACGAACTCGCTTTGTATACGTTTTTGAGCCATTGAACGCTCAAGATTTAGCCAACCAGATATTTCTTTCATTCATTTATTTATCTGCGGTTAAAGCCGCGTTTACCTCTGCAAGTTACTTAATAGGTTAGGATACTGGTAAACAGTGGCTTTTGATACGTAGGGGAAATAATAACAATCGTTTACTATAAAGATGGAATTGTTGTTCACATATATGACAGCTTATTAGCATCCTAAATTCAAGATAAAAGTTTGTTCAAACAGAGTGCCCAAGACTTTTGAGCGGGATCATAAAGTTATATTAATTCACTAGTAGATACGCACCAGTTTATACAAGACTGCAGATGTTACAAAGTTTTAATAAACCATTAAATATTGTATTAGTTATTGAAACCATTAGAGTTTCTTTTTATTATACAAATTGGTACTAAATGATATGGGCTTGAAGAAGACCTTGGATATTTAGCTTAATGACATTTACTTCGCATCAAACCTTGATTGATGTGAATCACTTTCCACCTGTAAAGGTTGCTCACTAATTCATTCTTACAATTTGCATTTACTTCAACTGTATTATTTGATTAAATTGCCAATAAATTCTTATCACCTCGTTCCCAAGAACTTCAATTAGCTCATTATTAAACGGACTCAGTGGAATATTTATGACGTCGTTGCAACTAAATGCCAATGTGTTCAAAATTTGAATTACTCATACAATATGTATAACGTTCAAAACCGATTAAATAAATATATTTTGTAGTTTCTCATGATTTCCATCGTATAAATAGTTTAAGTACTCAAATACAAATGGCTGTACTAAATCGATAGAACAGGTAAACAGGATCAAACTTAAGTGTATACAGGGTGTTTCTTAAATAGGACGCCAAACTTCTGGAGTGGGTTCCTTACATAAAAATAAATAAAAAAGTACTTATAAACATGTGCCCTAATACGCATTGTTTTCAAACAATCATTCATTTTGTATTTCTACAAAAAACATTATAGCTGTGGAAGTAGATAAAATATTGAGTGCAGATTGGGAAACACTTCTTACTATGTAATGTTTTAAAATTTCATGAAACAGAAACACCGTAGTTTTATTATTTTCAAAATGGCGGCCGTTTAAAATTTGTATTGTTGAATTCCTCGAAAACCATTTATTTTTTAAAAATTCACAAAAGACAAAAACGTTTCTTCTTTTAACTAAAAAATAAATAGATTTTTTATTTTGTTTGAAAGTCAAAGGGTAATCGTGTTATGTAAAAAAAAATAAATGTGTGCGGTCTTACGAAGTTCATCACGCCAATTCTTTTTTACCAGCCTTAACGGCAACATAGACACATAATTTTAATATTTCTATTGCCGTTTATTATTAGTTTGTTTTCTATACAAATATTTACTGTTTAAATACGTTTAATGTTATTATAATAAAGGTGTAGAATTAATTATAACATCAAAGCTAAAGATAAACACAGTTAAATGTCCATTCATTGTAAATACATTCAATAAACATAAAATGTGGTTTTCATAATGTAAGCTCCCTAATTTGAATGATAACAAATATTGAAATAGGAATATATTATTGTGTTTTCGACGACTTCACTAGAGAGAGAAAAATAATTTTAAATATATATTTTTATATGTGTTATAAGTGACCGGAAGATGGGATAACCCCGAAACCGCGGTAGTCACAACAAATAATCAAGGATTGGATAGACAGTGTAACAGGTAATATATACCCATTTCAGTATTTGATAAAATGTTGGCTCATCAGTCCAGGCCTAACCTAAAATGATTGTGTGTATGTTTAATTTATTTTGCCTTTCTTAACGGCAGCAAACATACAATAATTTTAGGTTAGGCCTAGACTTAAAATAACTTTCTAGGCCTAACTTAAAATTATTAGTTGTATGTTGCCGCTAAGGCAGGTAAAATAAATTAAATATACACACAATAATTTTAGGTTAGGCTAGACTGGTGAACCAACATTTTATGTTTATTGAATGTACTTCAGCGCTTGACGATAATATCTAAACTACGCCGGACGGAACCAATCGCCTCTTAATTTAAATTCATAAACCAAAACACATGTTTCTTGAATGTATTTACATTCATTGCCATAGCAACCAATTTGATAACGCTTTTTCGTTACTCGTATTTTGTATTTGTCGTTGCCATAGCAACCAATTAATAACCCTTTTTTCGTTACGCAATACATTTTCTATTTGTTAACACCTACCGCAACCTGCGTTAAAGAAATTGGTTCCAAAAATCTGACCTAATCTTACGTGTAGTAGCCAAATACCAAGAAATTATGTCTTCAGTTTCTTGTTTGTCTAGATCTAATTTGTTAAGAAAGAAAGGAGGGTGCATGTTTCCCTTCAGCCAGTCTGCCACTCGTACAGTTATTTTTAAAGAGAGAAAGTATGTTTGGATGCAATTCATTTCCTTTAGGACGTGTTTTCTTTCTAAACGTTCCAGCTCTTCATGAATAGTCGGCGTCGAATATCATCAAACGCTCGACAATGCCCGCGGAATAAACGTGTTACCGATGTGTAATTTAGAGTAATAATGTTTGTGGATGAAACTAGTCACGGATGACTGTAGGCGCTGTCAGTCATCTCAACACTTGGACAGGTGTGATTGAAAGGTTAGGAGAGATTCGCAGCTTTGTAAACGGCGTTTTGTTTTGTTGTCCGCGAGATATACACCTCAAGTAGACTTCTTTAATTATTATGTAAACAGTAAGTTGGCAAAACAAATACATTAAACAAGAATTGCAAAGAACACTGTTTAAAACCCACGAACAATGTTCAAACCAGATCTGAAAGAAGATAAATTTTACCACAAAAACTACACTAAACCAGTTTTCTCTCTGTAACAATGCGATATCGATACTACTCAAATAATAAGGACAGGTTATGATAGCAATAATAAATGTTTGGTGCTGAAACTTTTTATATTACAAACTAGGATTCAACAAATTGCCATCTGCTTATTCAATGACGGTTACTATTAGTTCTGTGAATAGTAAACCTCGCTCGTTGAAATAACAAAAATGTGGTTTTGAGCTTAGGTTAAAAATAGTGTGCCAGTAAGAAAGAAAGCAGAAGGTTTAGCCAGTGAAACATTATTTTGCATTTCCCGGGGTTTCTAGTTCTCGTTTTTTTCTTTTCTTAAGCTTTAACTGCTAAAGATTTTCTTTTAGGGGGCATTGTGTTTTATGTAGGTTAATAATGCGTAAGGTAGCTATATATATATATATATTTTTTTTTTTTTGGTTTAACGTCCTGCTGTTTTGCACTTAAGGCTAATGAAGACGGGACCTACAGTGTTACGTGGAATCCGAACCACAGCCAACGATATCTGTTAAGAATATAAGGTAGCTATACATAAATATCGCGTTATTGAGGGAAAACCTAGAATTAATATTTACATACTTAAATAACTAAAACTTAACAATGTATTTACAGTTCCATATCATATTCCAATATTAGATATAATGAAAACAAACGATGTTAAAGCGTTGTGATAGTGATCTCAACCCATGTACCGACACACGCTGTCCAACGGTCATTTTTTGTATGTCCTTTATCGCCTCGAGGTTTCTTATGTTTCATCTCATTTTGTAATTCAAACTAATCAAATACTTTTATAAAATAATAATTTACAAGTATACAGTTCAATTCTTTGATTGATTCTCTACACTTTCTTATAAAATAATATGTCAATTTTGGGCAAAGGATATATTCCTAAATTACTATTCAAAACAGGCCTAGTTTTGTTAGCAGTCTAGTAGTAGGTACATAAAAACTGGTGTTTTCAAAATAAGAAATTTGAAATTTATAAATATTTGTATACAGTTCTATTTAGAACTAAATTGCGAAACTTTTAAAATGCTTTCTACTTTTTATGTAGGCCTAAAGTTGAACCTTTTCCTTTCGTTACTGAAAATGCTTGTTTCTTGAGCTAATAACTTTGTTAATTTTACTTCAATCATTTTTTTTACTGGCTTATATGAATTCTGTGAACCTTTACCTACAAAAAAGCTATGGAACACTTTTTTATTGGTTTAGAATAAACGCAAAAAACATGGTTAAAATACAAAAACTTGGACGCTTTTTAACATATTTGAAGTTTACTGCCATTTTTTGTGAACGTTAGTGATACGGAAAAAAATTAAGAATACAATTTTCTTGAAAATCTAATTTGCTTGCTTTAAAATGTTATTAGTTTTTAAATTCGACTTACGGTCGACTGGCTTTGGAAAAAAGCTTACACTGAGAGAAACGGTCCGGCCGCCATTTTTATTTTATTTAAGGGGTTAAAAATTGAAAATGGAAAAAACCGTATATATACATGGCTCGGCCTATGAATAAGGGACATTCATTAAAAAAAAATCATCAAAATCGGTCAATGCGTTTGGCCGTAATCATGAGACAGATGGACACACAGACGCACAGACGAAATGCCGAACGGTCGAGTTAAAACGGAGACCTCGCTTCGCTCGGTCAATTAACGTTTAAATATTTTAAAACTAGTTATTAACAAAACTATTTTGGAACTATAGCCATAATAACGTTTCAAAAAACGTAACTTAATATAACATATAATATAACATAGATCATTAATCAAAAAGTAAAC
Source organism: Philaenus spumarius (assembly GCA_018207615.1). Taxonomy (NCBI): domain Eukaryota; kingdom Metazoa; phylum Arthropoda; class Insecta; order Hemiptera; family Aphrophoridae; genus Philaenus; species Philaenus spumarius. Next base: position 27,250 of record JAGFPH010002510.1, on the reverse strand, counting down.
TATTATACAAATTATATCTGCTAGGATCCATGAAATAAATTTTAGTACAATTTTCTGCCAATCCTAACGTAACACTCTCACTAAAGTTTGTCGACGCGTTGTTTTACAAAATTAATTTCTTAATAAACTTTTAAAGTCTAAAAATGTGGAGAGTTCAACACAGTTTAAAGGAGGATTGTTTACGTGAGATGGCGATGTTAATTTATGCTTTATCCCTCATTAAAAGAAATTATATGTATTGTCGTTTTATCGTTGTATATATATTACTAGCTGGCCCGATCCGGATTTGCAAGGATAGACAAATCAAAGTTAAATGTATATTATCAAAAAATATACTATATCAATAAATATAAATTACACTATGTATTTCTTATGCAGATTTTTAGTAACTTTGACCCCCCAAACCTCCCTTAAAATTTCGATTTTTTTGAAACCCTTTCTTAGCAAGCACCTAGTGCCCTAGAGGGAGGTACATACTACATTTCATTCCAATCCGTTCGGTGTTTTTTTAGTAACTTTAACCCCCCAAACCTCCCTAAAATTTCGAATTTTTTCAAACCCTTTCTTAGCGAGCATCTAGGGTTTTAGATGAAGCTACATACCAAATTTCATTCCAATCCGTTCAGTAGTTTTAGACAAATCGTGATTTAGTAACTTTGACCCCCTCCCCCCTCGAAAACCCCCTAAGATTTCGAATTTTTTTAAAACCTTGCTTAGTGAGCACCTATTGCCCTAGAGGAAGCTTCATACCAAATTTCGTTCCTATCCGTTCAGTAGTTTTTGAGTAATCGTGATCAGTGATTCAGTGGATTTGGCTTTTATATATATTACATTGGATTGCTTCATGTTTACATTTAATACAAATGTAACTCATTTTCAGCAACAAACAATGCTTGTAGATTATTAGTCTGCCATTAAAATCTCCTTTATTTTCTATGTTGCAGATCCATCAGTATTATTTCTCATCCCACTTCTTCCTACTACATTAATTTCACCTGATGAAACTCAAGATTGTTTTATGTACAGTAGTGATAGTGATAGTTTTGTATTTTATAATACTAGGGGTTCCGCTCCTCCTTGATTCGCTCACCCATTGCGAAGCCAATGCCAACAGATTATTGTATACTCTGACGTTTTCATGCAAATAAAGACTGAGCAGTTACCTTACACACCTAATTTAAGACAGAAGTCGAAATAGATACGACCAACCACAATAATTCGATTGCTGCAAGCGTTGTAATTTCACCATTTAAATAAACAATAATCAACATTTCAGACAAATATTTATATTACCATAATATAAAGGAAACATATTATGTAACACCAAATGTTTGACTTATAGGAAGCCTTTTGTTTTCTTTTACCTAATCTAAAAAAGCTGGTAATTGTGAAGAATAACTATCTGATTATAAATTTGCCAAATTGTTTGAAAATAAAAGTTTTGGTTCATTGTAGGCCTAACCTAAAATTATGTTAAGTTTGTTTTAATCTAAATTATCTCTTTTGTTTATAATATGTAAAAGTTGTTAGAATATAATAAATAATATACTATATGTCCCAAAAGTCCCGACCGGTTTAATAACTCCTAAACGAAACTAGCTACAGTAATAATATTTCAGACATGACTCCTGGCTACAAAAAACTATTTTTTGAGTTGTTAGTCACTATTGCCCCTGCCCCCAAAAACCAAATTTTGGGGGGGGGGTTGCCCCAAATTTTTAAATGTAAACCCCTATCGAGTGACCCATCATTTTAAAGGTCTCATTGAGTTAATCACAACAGCGCAAACCCGAGGTCGATATCTTGCTCCTGTCCAAAATGGTTTACCTTTTAGTGTTTCTTATGGTCATGTAATTTAAAATTAAACATTTTGTATCGTATACAAAGTAAACACATTTACAGGTTTAGGATATTTTACCTTTTTCATTTGTAATAAACAACGGTGGCCCTTTAACAATTGTAAACAGATACAATTTTTGGACTCTCCTACTTTAAGTTCGTTATGACATGCCTTAATCCTTATCATTGCTGGAAAACCCCGCATCAACAAAACAATACCTGCAGCATTGGATATTATGGCTCAGTTATGAAATTGTGTCTTAGAATAATGTTGTCTAATTTTATTTGTTTTATTTGTATTTTATTTTATGTTGTCTAGCTAGTTTCGTTTAGGAGTTTTTAAACCGGTCCGGGACTTTTGGGACAGTCTTAGGAAGAATTTTTCTTTGTTGTTTGTGTTCGCTTTTAGATTGATAATATAATCTATACAGCTGTTGGTTGTGAAGAGTAATAAATTGATTATAAATTTGCTGAGATAGGACACAAACATATGTTGTTAAGATTTCAAAGCCAACAGCTGTTTTCCAGAATTTTCACTATTTTTACGCTTTAAAATTTAAATTTAGAAAAATCGTTTCTTAGTGTGCGTCTATGACCCTATAGGAATACAACTTCAAATTGTCGTGCTTCACGTACATCTAAGCCATTCAGTCAGGACAAAGCCCCTTACACATATATATATATATAGATGATATAATACGATGAAATAAATTTCCGTGTTAACGTATGATTGTTTTATTTTATGTAAGAGTCAACATTATGAACATAATTATCGATACATAAGTGCATTTATTATTGTGAACCTTGGTGCTGGCATAATTTCCACATAAGAAAAACTGCGTCGACAGTAATTAAACTAACGGTAACTATTAACTATTAACAACAAACAAACACTCATGATATTAGCTATTTTTCATAAGAGATATTCTAAAAATAATTTTCTTTATATTCAAATATTTGACTTAAATCGTATGAGGGATAGAACGTATTGAGAGCTAGAGTAAAGAGTCCAAAGTACGAGTAAGTTTATTTACAAGCTCTTTGAGATGTTGATAACCGTAGGCCTAGTAATTAATCACAGCAAAACGATATTCAAGGCATGATACCCATAACAGGTTTCGCGTTAAAACGTAATTACTTAAATAATTAATATATCTTACTAGATTTTTAACCCCTTTACGTTTTGTTGTTTTATTTTGCTTATTTCTATTGTATCACAGTAATCCTAATCAGAGCTTATCAGATGATGATTTTCCTTACTTTTAAAATTAAAAACTATTTATTTCGTTTGTTTAAAATAAAAGTTCAAACAAAAATTCAAACATGATGCAGTAGGTCGCAGCTGATCGTATACAGTGAGACACATCAGCCCTTGGCGTAACGTTCAAATCATTTAAACTTCTGTATCGTATAATTAACATAACACACATTTACCAATATATTTTAAGCGGCACAGAATCAACGTGGAGCAAAAACTACTTGAGATACTAATACGAAAATTTAAAGGTATATTCTTATGCGACCATAGACCCACACTATAAAAGGATTTGACAAAATGTATATTTAAAGTGTAAAAATATTGAACACTAAAGGAAACCCCTGCGTGCTCCTCATGCCAATCCCGTTGAAACCATCTATTCACATATTCGTGTTATTTTGTCTTTATAATAAAGGTATAAGATTAATAATAACCCCAAAGCTAAGATGGTAAATAATGTTGAATGTTAAAATCAAATGATTTCGTATATTTTATAACAGCAGTTATAATAAAGGTTAAAAGAACCAGCAAGGTTGAGGTTTACACTTTAATAAAAACCTAACCTAAAAGTTAGGAATTTAAGTAATTGCTTCAAAGAAAATATTGGAGCAAACGGCTGTTTTATCTGGTATTTTATTCAATTGGTTGCTGTGGTAATGAATGTAAATACATATGT
>JAGFPH010002509.1:167450-187525 GCA_018207615.1 Philaenus spumarius | reverse complement strand
TTGTAACTTATCACCAGCAATCGTTTTAAAGTGTTTCCTTCAATTTAAATTTTCACATAAATTTTTAGCTTACCCCCCTCTCCCCCTCCTATTTCGACCCCAGAGAATTCAGTAAAAATGTTTTCAAATCTCAAAAATTCCACGAAAGTGCCTTTTTGGGTTGAGGGGATGAGGGTCGATTTTGGAAATTTTTCAAATGTAAAGGTAGATCGAGTGATACCTCATTTTATAGGTCTCATAAACCAAATTTTTATCCTAGATTCACGAGAAAATACCCTTTCCAAAAATGTTCTTAAGTTGTTTCATAACGTCCAAAAAGTAGTGTTTCACAGTTAGATTTATTGTTAACAGATTAAAACTCAAAAACTCCAAATAGTAACGTTAGTTATGAAGCACATCTATGGAAAGGTCTTTCAAAAATAAACATATTTTGTGTTTAAAGTTTGATTTATTCTCTAACCGTTTCAAAATGGCGCCTGAAAAACTTATCTATGATTCACCCGGTATTTATATTTATATTAATTCGAATAACGTATTACGCTATCGACTTGTTACATTGTTAATAGAAACGAAGGAAAAATCGTCTGTTTACTTTTGGTTAGCGCACACACACCCCCCGTTGTAGTTGCCTGCGTCCCCACTGGGCTCTCAATGTGTAATTGCTACTTTTTAAAAAAATACAATTTAATTACTGACATCAGTATATTTGCAAACTTCGTACAATTCCAAGAAAAATGACACCAAACACGGTGTGATTATGATAATATATAGATGTGCAACATACATAGTAGTATTATAGAGTGGGTGAAAAGTCTGAGAACGGCTTTATATTTCGTATATAAGGAAAATTTGAAGGTGTGATTGAGGAACCACTTTATGTAAAAATACTATTTTATTAAGATTTCAAAAAATGTATCCGCCATTTTGGATCCGCCATCTTCAACCGGTAACTTTATTTTTTTGAATGGAAAGGTGGTCATGTGATACATCATTTCGATGTAGAATTTCAAGAGATAACCAACGGTGAAATTTGCACGTCCGTACTTAAACATATTAAAAATGGTGGGTAAAAAACCAACGAAGTCGTGTTTTCCGATATTGCTCCATTTTGTTGTACTATTAAACAAAAAATTCATTATTATTCTTTTTGGATTTAGAATTAAATAAGCTTTCAAACGATATGCCACACAAGGATATTTGGGAGTACTATTTGGTTGGACCACTCGAAATCAATTTTGAAAAAATCAAAATGACTGTAACTCAAAAATTTTAAATATTAACTGAGCAGACTTTTCAACCACCCTGTATATTTAATATACCGGTTACCATTAATTATTTTTGATATATTTTGTCATCAAAGAGTGTTACATATTGTTGATTTATTTTAGCAAAAAATCTGAAAAAGACGTCTTTTAAAGCCATAAAGCCTATTTACCCGAAAATGAATTAAATGGTTTGTTTATCGTTGTTTAGCTATTTTCATCGTTAGTTTAGTCTTAGGGGCAAGAAATCGAAAAATTTCTTCGGCGCTGCTAGATTCACACCAGCAGCGCCCAAGACGTTTCGATTTCTTGCTAAACTAAGACTAAACAAACTATGAAAATAGTTAGCTATCGTAAACATACGATTTCATTAATTTTCGGGTAAATATGCTTTATGACATTTGGTAAACATTTTTTGGCCGTGTATGATTACTGAGCCTAAACAAACGATGAAAATGGCTAACCAAAAGTAAACAGACGATTTCACTTATTTTTGGAAAGATTTTTGGATTAGGCTCAGCTAGAGTGAACCTAGTAGCGCCCAGTGTTGTTTTTTAATAACCTTGATCTAAGGCTAAACAAACGATGAAAATAGCAAAACTTTACAAACATAAACAAACGAAAGTGATAATTTATTTTTTAATTTTGGGATTGGGCGCTGCTAGATTCTCATAGCTCATCTTTCCTATGGAAATTTTAGCAATATGGGTTTGTTGTACATTATTCAGTAGTAAAGTATGCAGTTAGACAGAACTATTGGAGGGTTGAATGAACCACTAAGCCTACTCGTATTTGTATAATTGTCTCAATGAATACTGATTGTCTTCTGTCTTTGTTGCAGATGGTGAGTAGGCCTACGACACTTCCTGCCAGTACTTCACATCTCCAGTAATGTAAGAGATTATTCAATATGCCTGCTTAAATGTTTGCACAGATTAAATGTTGTCACAGGTTTAGAAGCGAGATAACATTGTTGACCTCAAATAATATTCCACATTGCATAATCTGTGACGAGCTTAACATTTTGCATTAGATAGCAATAGTTGATATTTACGGATTATTTTCTTGTATTAGATAACCGATAATGTTATTTATAAAGTGGCAGAAAGTTCAACGATCATCACAACTAAAGTAAATTAAGTAGACAAGCCTTCTATATTGGAACAAGCGTTTCAATTTATCCTATTAGTAAGGGTTAGGTAAGAAAGACTATTAATAATAAAAAAAACTCGTTTCCCCCAAAAACAGTAAAAAACGTGAACTAAAAATTTAAAATAATGTATAATAAAACTTTATGTCTAAAATAGGCATGGACCTCACTTTGAAAAAAATCATAGATAAACTGCTTAATAAGTATACTTTTTTGTATACTTGTCATCTAAAAATTAAATTATACCATGTAATTATGTGTTATTACATTTTTATTTAATTTGTATAAATAGGCCTATAGATTTATTAAATACATTCAAATATAAATACGGAGCTGCTTTTTAATAAAAAACTTCTATGACTAAAAAAGAAATAATAAAGTAAAAAACATGTTTTCCATAAAAAGATATAAAAATAAAAACATTATTTATAATTAAACTCCATATAAATTATACATGTATATATGAGCTCCATTCTTTTTTTTACATGTATATGGAGTTTTATTATACATTTTCCGTTAAACTTTTAAAGAAAACATTTTTTTAAATATTTTAAAAAAATTTATTGTTTAGTCGTAGAAGTTTTTATTAAAAAGAAACACTTTATTTATAGGCCTATTTAAATTTATTTAAAAAATCTTATTAAAATTTGTAATTAATTTATTTATAGCCTTGACAGAATGAATCAGTTGACTGTACATCATCGCTATATTTTTTAAGAATGATTTTTGATTATGGAAACTGCTTGCATAACTGAGACGTTCTTGGTGGAAGAAGCTTATGCGGAGCTGTATAATTAAAAAAATCCAACATTTTGGTAGTTCTGGAATTTTTGACCGACATATTGGATCCGCCATATTGGATTTAACTTTAAATGGGATGTTAGTCACGTGTCACGTCATTTCAATGTGAAATTTCAAGGAAAAACAATGGCGGAAACCGTGTTTCAATAGTGATGTCTTCGTTTTTGAGTTATAAACATTCAAAGTTGCAATTTTGGGAAAATTGTGTTAGCAATAAAAAAGGTAGAATACACTGCATAAACCATTTTATTGTATTTTCAATCATAAAGTATCTAATAACTACGTTTAAGCGGTTTTAAGACATTATAATATTAAGAAAGTAATAATAATTTAAATAAACAATACAACAACAAAATAAATGGCTATGTTAATTATTTACTAACCACAATTCATTTACCAATGTTAATATCAGCCAATAGGTAAAATTAACAAAACAAATCAGCTGAAACAATTATTTTAAAAATGTAATATACATTTTGTTGACAAAATAAGTTTTTATATACTTTACGTTCGAAAAATGCAATAAAGTAGTTTATGCAGTGTGTTCTACCATTTTATTGCTAACATAATTTTCCCAAAATTGCAACTTTGAATGCTTATAACTCGTAAACAAAGGCATCTATTGATAAACTTTTTACGCTGTTGTTATTTTCTTGAAATGACACGTCACAAGACTACCATCCCACTTAAAAACATAAAGTTGAATTCAATATGGCGGATCCAAGATGACGAACAAAAAATCCAGAACCACCGAAATGTTGAATTTTTAAAACTATTCAGATCCGCACAAGCTTCTTCCGCCAAGTACGTCTCAGTTAAGCAATGTAAAGCCGTTTTCCATATACTGAAGGTCTACTTAAAAATCACTCTGTATAAAAATCTATTCATCAAAATAAATTTTTCTTTGCTTCTTCGTTTCTTTGTCCTCTATAATAGACTCAAAAACTGATGAATCGATTTCGCAGTTTATCCATACCATTCATTGCCAGAAGTCTTTAGACGTTACAATTACTACAGTCTAAGAGCGTTGAAATCATAGATCATGAATAGTAAGATTATGCATACGGCGGTAGTGTGGTGAAAAAAAGGTTGTCGGGAAAATATTGCATGATCGCGCCGCGGGGTAGCGCTAGGGAGAAATCATTCAAGGTATTGGTGCTACACACCGCTTTCGTCGTTTCCCCCATAGATCGCGCCACTATCGTCGAATTTCCAGTGGATTGAAATAATGCATTGGATCGGAGTTCTATTAGGTTATCCAAATACAATGGTTGAAATGGGGTTGGTTTCCCTATACAATAAATCAAAATTAAACTTATTTCCAACGAGCTATTAAACTAAAATTATGTGATGTTACTGTATTTAAAAAAAAAACTATTTGCAATGTGATTACTTAAGTCAAAGGAATGAAATGGAATAACTACCACCCTTAAAATCAAATAGTAATCTAAACACTTACTTTTTCTATATTCTCAAAAACTGCTCAAATAATTTCACAATATTTACTTATATTAGTACTATGATTTTTTAGAGATCATGGTCACAACAAACAAATATATTTAAATGTCGTAGCCCTATACAATAAAAATAAATTGTACTAAATTCCTACATACTATAAGGTTGAAATAATCTTAATTGATATAAAACAAAACAAAAAATTTAATTCGAAAACTTAAGTCAATGACGTAACAACCCTTAAAATTAAATCAAGCTATAGCGAATCATTGCCGGATCCACTAGCTATTCCTATAGTAACAACACAAAACTAAAAAAGTAGAAGTTGTAAACATAACCTTAAAAGGTTGACTTAGTTATTGATGTATTACAGCTGATGGATGAAAACAGCCGTTATAGACTATTTTAACGAATACAATCTTGCTATACTATTCGGTAACCGTGGATCGTATGAAAGTGAGTTAAGAAAAAGCATATAAAAACAATCTAGTGTAGTTATCCTTATATATTATTTTTCAAAGGCGTTTTTTTGGTGGCAATGCCATATCTACCTTAATTCCTTATCAAAACTAATGATTCTAACATAATTTTAAAGCTTATGTTCCCCGAAAATTAAACAATTTTTAAATTAATGTTTTCGTTACAGAAATGTATAAAAAAAAACCTTCATATGAAAGTTCGTATAGTTCCTAATGAAAGGCGCCATCTAATAACAAACAATCTGTTTAACTATCAAGACAGCTGTTAGATTGTTAACTTTCTATATTTGAAAGTGTAATCTATCACGCAAATCAATCAAAATAAATCAACGTAAAGCGTTATAAATCGTTATGAACTGTTGTTTATAAATCAACGTAAATAAATAATCGTAATTAACTGAATTAAATCAAAGTATTAAATCAAATAAGTACTCCTAACTTCGAAATTTTCGCAAGGGTCAACTAGTATAACTTATCTTTCATTGAGTTTTGAAGATAACCTTTTGTAATTTGCATAAATCGTTCATGAACACTCATTTATAATTCGTTGTTGACAAAAATTGTAAATTATTAATTAATTATTATTTAAAGATGTTTGCTTATAATCAAGATAAAAAACATGATTTTCAGTCAATTCACTTGATAGTATTTAACATCGGGGCGAATTTCGTTACATACTAACTATACATACATTGGAGCATTGGAGCTTTCTGTAAATTTAAATTGCATGTGTTTAAACGTTATAGTACCAAGGCATAAATAACAGTGTGGGCATAACATCATTAATTTTGTCCAGTCTACTAGGCGTGGCGATTGTACTTTTTTAGAAATTTTTAAACAAATATATAGATGAGGTTTTAAAAAATAATGCGAGCAAGCAAATGACGAGAGTTGAGCGAATTTCCAAAATTAAGTTTATATGTTTTATTAGTTTCAACCAACTATTTGGGAAATTGGTCTACTCACGAAGGCGTTGAATAGCTGCCTGTGTGTACGAAATATATTACTGTAGTACAATTGGTTTGCCTCTCAGCTATTAATCCCGCAGATCACGCTTTGCTTCTATCAGCGGAAAAACTCCCTTTGAGAGTTTGCATCCCGATCAGGCTGCCTCGGATTAAGGACTGCTTTGCTTCGTGTAAATAAACTAAATGTGCAGAATAATATCCTTCATTTATTTTTTAGATAAACTCCAAAAACGTTTCATTCTAGTACGGAAAATCCCCGAAAAGCGCTATTTCCGGTCAAAAAACGTGCTTACTGTTATTGATTTTTTTTAGCTAACGAAGTCGTTCTTAGAGCGACCTAGACAACCCATGTGGGTATCAAATTTTTACCAAATCTGACTTAAAATGCAGCCGTTAATACATTTTTAATTACATCATAAAATGTGTTCTGAAGACCACCTTTAGGTCTCACCATAAGAGTCACTGGAATAGCAAAATTTCCTATATGGGCTTAAAGATGGGGATAGTTCCAGCTGAGGGGATTAGAACCCGCTAGTGAAATCAGCGGAGAGTAGTAGGTGTATAGACGAGGCGAGTACTCACCACACTACTCTCAAGGCGAGTCGTCAATCGAGAGTGAAGTGCTAACCATGTCGGACGACGTTGAGTTTTTTTGATGAAGTCATTTGTGAAGTGGCTTTTTACTTGAGTCAAGAGTTACAAGAATTGTTTGACAAAAGTAGAGTAAGGGTAACAGATTGGGTCGGGAGAAGAGACATATTAGGAGCATCTCAAACGCTCTTTCGAGAGCTTGCAGAGGAGGATCCATTGGAGTACAAAAGGCATATGAGAATGAGCGGTGGAAAATTTAACGAACTGTTTAGATTAGTGGAACCTCACATTAGTAAAGCAGACACCCTGATGAGGAAAGCTGTTCCTGTTAAACGCACTGTGCCTGTGTAGAGTGGCGTGGAACAGCGAGTGCGTGTCTAGACAGGGAGAGTACCTCTACTCCTCCCCGGCTGGTGGGGAGTAAAATTTGAACCTGTTCAACTTCACTCGCCACTATACTCCGTTCACCTTGCCGTGGCGCCTGAAGGATTAGGAGACCCTTTGCGTTGGCACGCGCACTCACGAGCGCCCCCCACACCCTCGACCCGGACGGTCAGGTATCAGGCAGGTACACAAGTACTGGAGCAATACACAATATTTAAGTTGAATCTTTATCCTAATTATATGATTATTTTTGAAATCTTCGTTAAATTCTGAGAAAAATGAGTCCACACAACATATTGTTAGGACCAAAAAAGTGGATTTTGGGGACTTTTATAGTTAAATTAACGACTCCAGCAATGTAAAAACACGTTTATTAACAATTAATAAGTATTTACCTCATTCAATATAATTTAATAACTCGTACAAGAATAATTGGAGGAAACATGTTAAGAAATAAATCAAACAAAAAACAATCGACTAAATGAACCAGGAATGTTATACCCAATATTTACATGCTATAGTTAAATTAACAACTCCAGTAATGTGAACACAAGTTTATTAACAATTAATAAGAAATTACCTACTTTAATATAATTTATAACTTATACAAGAATGCAATTGGAGGAATCATGTTAAGAAAAATATAAAAACTGTATATACTAAAATAACCAGAAGTTTTGTTTACAATATTTACATTCAAAATATATTAGGAGTTAAAGACTTTTCCGAGAACACATTTAAAATATATTAAAACAACAAAAACTATAAAGTGAATAAGAAATGTGGAAGCTAATAAGTAAACTGATGTTTTAAAATGTTTATACTTAATTATTATTCAATTCTCAACTAATATATTTTACTTTCATGTTTGTTGCAATAATACAACAACATGTGAATAGTATCATATTTACAATCATAAAATATAAGATTTACGTAAATGCCTCGTGTCTAAGAACATAAGTGAACATACCTGTTTAAAACTAGCACATAAAATATATCAGAAAAGTGTAGAAAATAGAATAAGATGGACAAAATTAAAACTTTAAAACCTTTCTGTATTTTGAATAGCAAGTGGTATTATTAAAACTGACAAATTTAAATTTTAAAATATTAAATATGAGATTAAATTAGTCCTCAGTCCTATTTCCCTAATGTAATGTTGTGTCTGTCCCGAGTAGTGTGTATACTTGCAGCTGTCGGACACCAATCAACCATATACTTTAAATGTTCGTATTGTTGTCTACTTTTCAGAACAAATCCGAAATCCACGATAACTATTACCAATTTCAAGATGGCGTCCAAAAATGGGATTTTAAGGTAATGCGAGATAAATTTACTACAACTTCCCTACCCATGGCGAGTAAATTTCACTTTTGATGAAAAATTGTTAGTCAGAAATTTAATTTAATTTAATGATATGGATGAAACAACAACGGTTGGTTTTAGATGGAGTTGGTGTAGATTTTGACAACTAACTGCATATTATTACTAACAACAGTAGCGAAGCACGGGCATTCAGCTAGTATACATATATATTATCGTAATCATGTCGTATTTGGTATCATTTTCTTTGAAATTGTGCGGAGGTTACAAATATACCATTATCAGTTGTTAAAGTTTGAGTTTTGCGAAAATCGCAGTTACGTATTGGACGCCCTAGTCTATGAGTCATCTACCTGGCGAGCGGGACGGCTGCATTTGTGTGCGTGTGTGTGTAAGGGACTCCTAATCCTTCAGGCGCCACGGCAAGGTGAACGGAGTATAGTGCTTACTCCAACAGGAGAGTACCTGTTGAGACAGGGATAATAGAGGGTGAGTACTGCTCTCCTCTTCTAGTAGCAGCTGAAACTATCCCCGTCTATAAGCCCCTTATGGAAATTCGTTAATAAAAAAAATGTACAATCACGAAATCTCTCTTTAGGTAAATAATTCTCATATAGTTTAGAGATAAGAAACATATCAAGTAAACAATGGATTCCTCTGTTATGTACGAGGGGGGGGTGTGTATTTACAATTTAAAATAAATAAATAACAAATAAGATTGTTTGTAAATAAATTCGAACAGGACAATTCTGATAGAAGTTTAGTATTTATTTTGCTGGGTTCAGTCGGATATCGACTCGGAAGGGGAGCTGTCGCTGTTTTGTTGGAGTCATGGATACTCTTGTCTATCTGAATCCAGGATGGCGGCTCTGTTTGGCGGAATCGTTTTGGGTATGTTGTCTTCTTGTAGTAATATTGAGCTTTAATCTAAGTTTGAAAATGGTAATACCGCTCGGTGGGTCATATATAGGATGATTTTTTGAAAACGTACCACACATCTTTTAATCAAATTCCGGAAAGAGATACACAAAATCTGATATCGCGAGAGTTGTTCGCCGTCAGGGGGAGTGGGGTTGGGGGATTTTGCAAAAATCTTATCTAAGGTTCTCTCCGACGGTGAATAACTATACTAAGATCAGATTTTACACATCTCTTTCCGTTTTTTAAATAATTCGATCACGCAGCTGAACCGTTGACGTAAGTTTTGCGATAATAAATTAGATTTATATGTTTTAGGGTTTCAACCAACTATTTGTGAAAATAGTATACTCACGAAGGCGCTGAATAGCTGTCTACGAAATGTATTAGTAGAATTTGTTTGCACCTAAGCTTCTATCTTCAACTCACGCGCTGCTTCGTTCCATTCGCAGCAGAAAAACTCATTTTGCACCTCTACCTTGCGGCCTGGGGTTATGAACCTTCGCTTCGCTCCCAGCGTACAAACTTGGCCGTCGCCCTCAGACCAGAAGATGCCTCCACGGTATAATCCTCCAAGTGTAACGGGTACTTTAAGTTTTGATCGATTTTGGGGGAACCAAGCGAGCTGCGGTTGTGTAAAAAAACAAAATGTGCAGAATAATATCCTACATTTATCTTTGCAGATAAAACGCTAAAAAAGTTTCATTGTAGTATGGAAAATCTAAAAATAGTTTCTTCCTGCCAAAAAACTGCTAACGAACTCGTCCGAGCGACTTAGACATCCTACGTGTGTACTTCGGACCAAATCGGACTTAAAATACGGCCGTTAGAGTGCGAACGGATATATAACTATATAATAAATTTTATTGACACCCCAAAACGTGACCATGATCGGTGCTCATAGACTACTCCCGATCTTAGGTCTCACCATACGGCACACTGCAATAGCTCATCTTTCCTATGGAAATTCGCTAATAAAAGATGTAAGTTTTCAAAAAATTACCCTGTATATATGCAAACATGCTATAAATGAGAGAGATAGAGGGAAGTAAACCACAGTGGTTTTCTATAGGCCACATTGTGTGCAGTAGTGGTTATAGGCCATCTATCTGGTTTGCACCAAGTCAGCACTAATTAAGTAAGTGCTTTAATTATCTTAGTTCATAACTTAATAATTAAAACGACCAGAAATTGTAATTAATCTTTAAATCTTAATAATAATCCTAATACAAACTTATGCAAATTATTATAATATTTGATCTAAAAAACTTTGTCCAACGGCTATTTAACAAAGTACGTTTTTGTACACTCACAGCAGTGAGCAAACTAAACTACATGTGTTCAGCGTCAAGTAATTATACCTCTTTGTTTTATTTTATCGTACTCCAGCTGGTGTAGGATGTTCTAAAAATGTTGATTGTTGTGGGACTAACCTCTGTAAAGCAGATTAAAAAAAAAACTAAAACACTAATTTAAAATCTAGTTGTAGGAAAAACTTTATGTGTATTACATGTGCAAAGTGTACTTTATACCCTAGATACACAAATAACTATTGTGATTTGTTTTTAAAATTACCTTCTTCTTAGTAGGCTACGTTTACGAAATACATATTTAGTACCCTCTAATAATTTATTTATTTTGAACGTCTAATTAATAATGTACGTACACAGGGTGAATTTTAAAGCTGATGCCAAACTCCGGGAAGTGATTCTATATAACACATGATGAAAAAATGTGCATTGATCATAGGCCCGGAAATGTTTTAGTTATCCGTCATTTTGTTTCTTTTACAAAATACTTAATATTTTTCGAAGTAGAAAACATATTGAGCTCCAACTTTGTACACCTATTTGTTGCGTAACCGTTTATCACTGTACGAAAAACCAGAACGTTCTTTTGAATATTATTTTAAAATGGCGGCCGTTTAAAATTTGTTGTCATACACCTCAAAAACCGCTAACTTAACAAATAAAATTTAAGAAACAAAAAACGTAATTTTTGTAATAACAAACAAAATGAAGGGGTTTTCCCGTAGCTTAAAAGATAATCGAGTATCAGCTAAAAACATTGAATTGCATTTGAAGGAGGCAATGAAGGATTTGTAACCAACAGAGTGTTTACTTGGCGCCCGAACTCTGGTATTTATTTCACCGACGACGACATCCTGGGCACATTGGCCTCCCAGAAAAGTAAGCGTTACACAAATGAAGTTATATTTTCTTTTCGATCAAGTATAGACATTAAATTACATTTGAAGGAGACAATGAAGGATTTGTAAACAACAGAGTGTTTATTTGGCGCCCGAACTCTGGTATTTATTTCACCGACAACATCCTGGGCACATTGGCCTCCAAGAAAAGTAAACTTTACACAAATGAAGTTATATTTTCTTTTCGATCAAGTATAGACATTGAATTGCATTTGAAAGAGACAATGAAGGATTTGTAATCAACAGAGTGTTTATTTGGCGCCCGAACTCTGGTATTTATTTCACCGACAACATCCTGGGCACATTGGCCTCCCAGAAAAGTAAGCGTTACACAAATGAAGTTATATTTTCTTTTCGATCAAGTATAAAAGTAGGGATATTCATTGCGGGACATGGCCTTGACGTAACCCATACTATAAAACCTGGATGTATACAACACTGTACTACTTATATCATATCTAATAACACGCTATTGAATGGCTGATTATAAGTAATTATATAAATCGGAAGAGAAAAATAATAAATTGTACGTTTATACGGAAAGGGAAAGATAAGAGAATTTATATTGGATAACAGTTTCACGTAATAGAGCAACCTTGAACAGAGCGAATGTATAGCAATTATTGGTTAGCGGTTAGCCTCAACTAGGCCGATACGATGGTAGAAGCCTGAGCATACAGTAGTGCGTTAGAAAGTGAGGTTAGGTATTGCAAGGAAGCTTCATCTTGGTAGAGTTCAAGGTCAAACGGATCCACCTGTTCAGCAACAGTCATTGCCTTCAAGGTCGTAAAGCAGCCGGAAATGACGTAGGTCTACTACTTGTCGCATCTTTGATGTATCTTTAATCGGTCATACGAGCGTGAACTTTGTAGCGACGAAGTGTTAGTAAAATGTAACATCGATGCTAGTGGTGTAGGAATTACTGATTGTGTATTAATTTAACAATAAATGTGTCACTTTATCACATCTAGGGAACCCTTGCATGCTGGCAACTACACTATCGTTGGGATGTTCTACATTTTAGTTAGACTGCTTTAATTGTATTGAAATATGAATAATTTACCACTTTACATACACAAAAGAGTTATTTGGTCAATGGGGCAATTTGTATCAGATAGGTATATTGCCATAGGTTTGAAGAAACTAGCGAATTTCTAGGGAAAATGAGCTATTGCAGTGACTCTTATGGTGAGGCCGAAGTTCGGGAATAGTCAATGAGCACCGATCATGCTCACCAGAACACGTTTGAATGACCGCATTTTATGTCGTATTTGGTCCGAATAGTTGGTTGAAACCCTAAAACATATAAACTTAATTTTGGAAATTCGCTCAACTCAAGTCATCGGTTGAGATGCGTGATGAAATTATTATTTCTTTACTATTGTATAAGTCGGCCTACATAGTTGCAAAGGTCCGTTGCAATTCAAGTAACAGTTGGTTTGGATCAAGACAAAATCAAATAAAAATAATCTTGGTACATATTTTATTTGTTTTAATAATAATATAATCTTTATTTATTGAGGCGAAGTTAGGACCATTGGGTCCTCTCTTCCACTTAACCTCGAAACAAAATTAATTAGTATTAATCGCAATTGCTTTAGGTTATAGATTAAATCTAATAGCGGGAATAAAAATTACGCAAATTTTTAAGGTATCCGAGTATGTTAATATTTTTAAATTGGTGGATCCAATAAGCTGTGTAAGTATTTAAATTTCTTGATAGCTGTTTGTTTATCACATTTCCCCCATTAATCGCAATTGTTTTAAAGTGAAATATTGTGTTTCTTCTGCACATTCACGTGTTATACGTTTGACTTTGTCTATTACTCAGAAGAATGATGTCATTAAACCCACCTGGTGATTCTTTCATAGTGAAAGTGGATCCTGTAGGAGGGAAGGACAGGCATTTAATCTCGTATATATATTGACGTCTGCTTCAACTTGCTTAAACTTATCAGAAATAAATATTACACTGAATTTATATCTCAAGCTTAAGAAAGGGTCCTGACTGGATGAATGACAGTCATAGGATCAACGTGGAGCAAAAACTACTTAAGATACAAATACGAACATTTAAATATATATTCTTATGGGGTCTTAGACTAAAGCATACAAATAGTGAAATTTCGATAAAAACCTACTGCTTGGTGGACCAATAGCTTAGCAATACATGTTTGTTTACATTCATTACCATAGCAACCAACTAAGCAAATTTAGAATCAGTTTGTTATTCTTCACAACCAACAGATTTTTGAGGTTAGGTTGGCAAAGTTAAACAACGAAAAGTCTTACTGTGTCATAATTCAAACACCTACCAATATTGAAACTATGCCAACTTTATTCTTTTCCAGCAGCCTATTCTTTCTTTTTTATGCCTATTTCAGCAGTTTGAAATACTGCTTTACCGTAACACATTGCTGCCATTTTTTGTACCTTGAACATTGCCTCTCTTCTATATAAAAATACAAAATCTCTGCCCTAATAAATCATAGTACACAATAATATGTTTGCATTTGATTCGCCACGGTTGTTGGTGAGCGAAGCAAGCCCTTCATAAAAACATGATTTCTAAAAAAAAAAACTGAACTTAATTGATTTGAAAAAATATGAAGATTGATGGTGAGTCAACATAAATTCATTAGTTGATAAATGAATTATAAATTGTGGAAAAAACCTTAATGTTGCACATGCTTTAATTATAATGTAGCATTCTTACTGAACTCGGGGAATGTTGGTTTTCTTAGAACTAACATCACATGGGATTTCCACGCGGAACATCCATCTTAGAATGTAGTGACGAGGCAAGCAATGGTTCAAGTTAATTCTAACGTTACAACAATCATGACCTTGTACGTGTCTCAGCTTTATCATTAATATGCCTTCATCTTTTATTCAATTAAACATTAAATTGTCTTTATTTTCAGTTATTAACTAATTTCCGTAGGAGAGAAGAGCTGTTGCAGAGACTCTTTTGTTAATAAGCAACGTCCATGGTCCCCAGTACACGTTTGGGGTGTCATTAAAAAATGTTGTACTGTATTTATGTACTTATGTGTTCGTCTCTAACGACCGCATTTGGTTTAAATATGGTAGGTACACACCTTAGTTTTGTACGAGTAGCTCGGACGAGTTCGTTAGCCAAAAAATCCAACACCCAGAAGCACGTTTTTTGACAGAAAGTAAATATTTTTTGAAGAATTAAACTTTTTTGGGGTGTTATCTAAAGAAATAAATGTAGGATATTATTCTGCACATTTTGTTTTTTACACGACGTTATAGCTTGATTGGTTCCCCAAAAACTGATCAAAACGGACAATGATGCCATAAACATACCCGGTTCAAATACACGTGGGTGATTTGATGTACGCTGCGAACTAAGCGAATCCCTTGGCCGCAAGGTCGAGATCCAAACTCGCAAAGCGAGTGGAACGAAGGAGCGAGTGAGCCGTGAAGCTTGATGCTTAGGTGCAAACAAATTCTACTAATATACTTCGAACACTTAGGCAGCTATTCAGCGCCTTCGTGAGTAAATCAATTTCCCAAATAGTTGAAACCCTAATACATATAGGCCTAGGCCCTAACTTAATTTTGGTAATTCGTTCAATTCACGTAAGCGGTTCAGCTGCGTGGTCGAATTATTTTATCATTAGAGAAATAAACTGGGTGTAATTTGACCTTGAAAATATTCGCATGTTTGGCTGAAAGAATATTTTGATGTTGCGTGTAAGGTAGGCTACTATACGCGCGCGATGCTATGCGCGATACGCCTTGTCGCGTTTCCTGGAACAGTTTATCTGCCGACCTTGCTTTAAACATGCAATTCGTCAAGCTTTGTTCTGAAAGATATAGCAGGCGGTGTTGTGGTAAAGTTATCTGAAAGTGGCTAAAATGGTGATGAAAGTAATTTTGAAATAGAAGTGTAAATCAAGCGACGTAGTACTTTTGGGGTCTTAAATATGATGGTTTTCTTGTTACTTTATGTCTGCTCTCATTCCTAATTTTTTCAGCAATACCGTCCAGTTACATTTAAGACTTTTTATTCTAATTATTCAGTGCATTTTTTATTTACCTGAGTTTGGTCTTTTTCCGAGCCATCTTTTGTCCATTTTTGAAGTTTAAACATCTTTAGGCACACCGAGCACGTTTTGAGGAAAATATTCTAACTTGCGATACGCTTACAGCGAGACGCTTTGCGTTGTTGATTTCGGCGGTGATTTCTACTTCTTCGTTAGTTTACTTACGTACTAATATAAACCAGAAGTTTAGTGTTAACAGCTGATTGAGAAGAAGAGATCGACGAAATAAAATAGGCAGTGGTAAATTCAAAAGCTTAAACTCAATAGCTGTATTGGTTTAGTCACGTTACGCAACCGATGAAATGGTCATTGAGCTTCCTCATTTTGTAAGTTTTGTTAAAATAGTTTACTTGGTAATAACTCTAAAATGGACATAGGGATTTCCCCTCTGTTTTAAATGTCTGAATTTATTAACTTTGTTGCTACGGTAGTGAATGTAAATGCATTAAAGAAATGTGTGTTGGTTCAGTATAGGAATAACCTAAAATTATGTTTTTGAATTATTATTGACTGTAATAGACAATCATGTTTATGCTATTTTTAATTTTTTAGATTTTAATTTTAAATGGGACAAGATAAAAATAATGATCAAATTTTGGATTAAACCAATGTAACTAACGACAGTTTCACACATGACACACATGAGTTCACATGTGTGATTCATGACAGTTTCCCTTTCTGTCGGCAGTCCCACGAACGCTTTCGTTATTTTTATTCTCATTTTGTTACTTAGATCCAGATAACTTTAGTTGCAGTAACACATGTGATTAATGTTTCCAATTATTTAGTGAACATTTTTTACGGAACAACTGTAAAACATATTAAATGTTCTTATTTATTCTTTAATTGTTTATTTAATGTTAAATTGAAAATAGTGTGAAAGCATTTACCATTTCCTGCTTAGTGTTCACTTGACACAAATTATTTGTTATATTTGAACCCTTCTAGTATAAGTGTTTTTATCCGTGACTTCGTGATAGTCAGCTGTAGACGTGACCTTCTTCTGACCTCTGAGTTCGTAAATATTATGTATGGATGAGCAAACGTGACGTCATCTCTATATGTATTTCCCCGTAATAAAATGAAGGGTGTGGTTACTACATAACTTAATATTCAAGTTATTGAGTTAAATTCTTGTGGGATTTTTATTCTTTAGCCTGTGTTTGTAGAAAGCGATAGGACGGCTATTGATTGCAGAGACAAACTGAATGGTGTGACATTGGTATGGCATTGTAGTTTTGTGGCGAGATATCCTGGAATAGTAAGCGATTTGCAAACATATAGGGTGGCTGTGATAAGAGTTAAAAACTTATGAGAAATCACACTATTGGTAAAAATAAAGAGAAAATCAAGAATAACATTTTTTCAAAATTCGCTTCGTTTTCCAGATCCTCGCTATTTTTTCCCCTAAATAATTCGTATATAGAGAATGGTCAGACCGATTAAGTTCAAACTTGGCATGAAGTTTAACCGAACTTCTATTTAAGTTAACTTAAGTTATTTAAGTTTAACTTATATTTGAATCTATTTTAAGAAAATTAAGCGATTTAATTCAATAACGCGTTTCAAAATGGCGGCTGTTTAATAATTTCAAACTTTAATTACCTAAAAACCGTACATTTTACCAACAAATTTCAAGGCACCTTTTTTGTGTAGCCCTTTTAATTCCCTATTGGTTGTTGTAGCTGCCACAACAATCGGATGAAGGATAATAGTTGGATAATATAATTGGTTTGTTCAACCCGGCATCCTATACCAATCCAGTAAACAAAACAATTTGGTAGGTATTATCAATGAATACAGCCTGTATTCATTGGTATTATACATAACTTTACTGTATTCTTCATCCAATTGACTGTTACACCATCCGATAGTTAGTTTAAAGGGCTACGAAAGGGGTCTTGAAATTTTTTGTTAAAATGTACGGTTTTGGGGGTCATTCAGGTGTGAAATGTTCAAACAGCCGCCATTTTGAAAAGCATTATTGAATTTAATCGCTTATTTTTCTTCAAATGGATCATATCTAGGTCAAACTTCATGCCAGGTTTGAACTCAATCGGTCAAACCGTTTTCTAGATATGAATTATGTAGTAAAAGAAACAAAATTGTTGATATCTGGAAAACGAAGCGTTTTTCCAAAAAAATGTTATACATGATACCTACTGTCATCTTACCCATACAGCATCTTACTGTGGTGTCTTGCCGCATTCAAACAAAGATCAGAACCCGAAATTTGGTGTCATTGTTGTCGGGTCACAACGTCATTGCGGGTACGTTTGACTGTCCTTAAGCCCACACCACGCCCTTATTGAACATCCGATGGATGATATCATTGACTGAAGTATGTAGCCTACTACAACATAGATACAACATGATGTAAATTATCTGCAGTGACGTAATCATTATAAATGTGTTAAGACTTGTTTTCCTTCTTCAAGTTTAATAAAAAGTGAAGGTATTTTCTAATTTTTATTACAAATTAATTTAATGCGATAGTCAATTGTTATTTAGGCAAATTCAAGGGCGCCATATGATATTTTCTAGGTGGGCTAGACCAAGGGGAGGGGATTAAGGAGTACCTTTCCCTTCTTCGGCAAAATGAGTTTCGGGGAAAGTTTTGGCTGGTTAGGTAGAATATCAACCCACACAGCATTGTGTCTTGAGTCTGTACCTTTATAAATGAATAGACAAAGCTACACCGAGCTTTGAGGCCGCACCAAGTAGTGCCCCATCATCTTATGCTTTAACTTTTGTAAACAATAAAATAAGTAAATGTAAAAATGAAACGGTACGTAACATTTAAAAAATATTCTAGTGCTAAACCACTTCTACGTAACACTGATGTTTAAATAATTATCTTAACCTGACCATAATTATTAATACTAATGGACCCGGCAATGCTTCGCTATTGCTTAATTTGAAACTTTGAAAGCCTGTAATTCGTATCCCTGAGGGCCGATGTAAATTATAATGGGATTCTGCTCATTGCTTGATTTACCTAACCTAAAATTATATTCAGTTTTTGATCCAAATCAGTTGTTGATCAAAATCAGCTGTTTTAAGCTTTTCATACGAACAGCTGTTTTTTGTGCTCCTGATAAAATCAAAAGAAATCTTTCTTCTTCTTCCTTAAGATTGACCTTCCATAAGATTAACATTACAACTTTGAGGGCCACTGGGGCGTATCCCTGAGGACCGATGTAAATTATAATGGGATTCTGCTCATCTACAGGACACTACCTTTCTAACGGTATGCGCGAATTTCTCCTACGATGCACACAAGCTGAGAAAAAAGGACGACAAGTTTTGTGCTTGCCTTTTAATATATAGACAGCCTACATATTTTTCTTTTTCTGGGAGTTAGGATAAGGGCGCTGCCCCTTCTGCCCTCGGGTAAGGACCAATTAAAAAACAAATTTAAATACCTGTTTAAAAATTGGCTTCTTTATTAATTGGTTGTAAAATAAAGTTTCGTAAACCGTAATCGACTAACCGAATATTTATGGTTCATTGTCACACGTCGCCCGTCGCTATAAGAACGGAAGGATTTCCGTATTCCATACTTTATACTATCCGTAGTTTCTACTTTGTTTTAAAGTCGTTTAACAATATTCCAAATAGCTTAAAGCACTCAAGAGTACCCTTAAATACTAGCCTCGAGCAAAATGTTTTTTACTCTGTGGAAGAGGACCTTGACTCTTCCGGGAATACCTGAACATAGTCTGGGATAGGCTGATTGGCTTGTTATCGTGCGTAAAAGTGTTTAAAGTGTACGTAAAATGGGTTTTACATTGTACTTTAGTAAAAATGTCTTTGTAGCTCTAAATGCTATTTTGATGTTAATTAATGTGCTGTTCTTTTGCTATGTAGCAACTACCTATAAAATTACAATGTATATTCATGTCTTCGTATGTTTTTGTTTACCTGGCTTTCGTGTGTTTGCTTTTTTTAAATGATATGGTGGTGTGAGGGATTTTAGTTAGTTATTTGTTACCATCAGGACTTCTTGGGTAGGGGAGGAACTGGGCGTGCTTTACGTGCTTACTGGCCAATTATAATAATTATAAAATAGCTTTAAGTTGCTGAAATGTTAAATTTTTGTTTATTTAGAAATATACAGTATGTGTGTTTAATTTTGTATAAAATCTAATTGTATGGGCCATGTCTGTAAATTATTTAGTCCTAAGAAATAGAATATATATTTGTAACAATTATAAATAAAGTAAATACTTTATTACACGAAGATATAAATACAGTAGGTTAACATTCTGTTATTAAAAAAAAAAATATATATATATATATATATATATATATATATATTTATCCTAATACAGTTAGGGGCGTTTGTTTTGTGAGTTTCTTTAAAACAGACATGGATATTTAATTTGATTTTATAGGTTAAGTCTAGTATTTAAGTAATTATTGTAAATGAGCATTGTGTATTATTAGACTGGAGATA